>JACEFZ010027511.1:112500-295000 GCA_014155875.1 Cepaea nemoralis | reverse complement strand
GACCATGCATGTCGTAAGGGGCGACTAATGAGGGTTACCATGGAACTGGCTATCTCATCCATGAGAACAGTTCAGCTGCAAAATCCCAGCAACCATTAACGCGTCTAAAGAAATGAAAAGAAAATAACAGCCAACTAAGATCAAAAGAAGCTTTTATCCTAGAAGAAATATGTCACGATCTGGAGAACTTCCCCATGGAGTCTGGATCGCCGACTAGACTAACTTCATTTTGCCTTTAAGAAAATCTCCAGGATTGATGCCTGGAATGTTAAAACTGTGTGTGCGTTAGAAAAGACCGCACTAGTGGTATGGGGAATTTAATTATGAGACTAGCATTTTGAGATGATTTGAAACAAGATGAAAGGGAGCAGGCAAACGCTTCTAACACCGGTTACATAGTGATTCTCACAACATACAGAGGAAAATTGCCCCTCTCTGTCAATGAGTGGACTTAAAGAACACACACAATAAGACTGGAGAAAGAAACAGAAACAAAAGTGAAATCGTGTAAAGTATAAGATGGGAGCCGCGGTATTGTATTGGCTGGCGAGCCTGCCTACGGGCCCTGGTGGCCATGCTTCGAATCTCCCTCGACACGGGGATTTTTTAAACAGACCTGGATTCCCAGGTCGACTCAGCTTAACATGAGTACCATAAATATTTATGGGAAGTAAACCAGCCGACATTATATTGGGCTCATCAGCCACCAAGCACCGGTTAAGTTGACTTCAGGGAAAGCCAGCTGTGTTATTTAATGAGTGGCACCTTGCAGTCTTGACAGACCAAAGTATGTGAGTTGGTATGTGGCCAAAATTCCAACTCACAATGCCTGGGCAGAGCTTCAGAGAAACATGTGGTGCCCAAACGACATGTTCCCTCTCTCGGCCTAGCCTTGTGTTTTCCAGAGGAATGGGTAACCAATACGTCTGGCACAAGGTAGGCTGCAGACGCTGGCGGCTCAGCGTCAAACCTCCGAGACCTCGCCTCCACGAGCAGGTGGCGAGTGGTGGCCAGACCCTGGAACCCAAGGGACCCGACTTAGAGGCGTTCAGCCAAGTCCCACAGGTGAGGGCCTCGTACGCGCCTGGACCGTAGGGCGCGTACATCTGTCATCACAGTGTCCGGACCTGTGTAAAGCGTGCACTAATTTCAGACTCCCCGCATGACTTTTGCGGATCCAGCAACCACCGGGAATAGGCCCGCCGGAGATATTGCTCGTATGTGGCGAGAAAATCTTCCATCCTTCCACTAGACTGAGACTGAATAAGTAAAGAAACGATAAAAGTAGTGGTATTTCAATTGCGCTTGCGCTCCCACCTATGCTACACCCTTCATGTGTCTTCACAAAGTCAGACTAGACTCAAGCTCAACAGGATGTAATAGATACAGAACAATTCTCTGACACATTCTGTGAGTGATGTATCAAGTGATTAGACGTAACTTGAACTTCACGTTACGAGTAGGATGTATTCTGTTCCCATTTTCATCCTCTCCACCTTCCTTGCTCTGACAATTCGATTCGATTACCCCTATCCCGTTCAACTTCAAGGAAAAGATTATAGTTAGGGTCCATCGCTGGCTCAGAATGATAGTCATGTGATTGAGTCAGCCGCAAAAGTAGCTGCCCGTGGTTTTACCCTCACAGGCTTATTAATCCGAAGGGGGTAATGGACGACCCTGACAAACCTTTGACATCCATTTTATTAAGCTCTGTTGGCAGGCCAGTAATTGAATCACAAAGCTGACAAAGTTCAAAACAATGTTTTCCTGTTGTGAATTTGAATGGTGAATACAAACAATATTTTGCACAATTTATTGTCTAGCATATTTAGCTGCATATGGTTAGATGCATGCATTCTTCAGTTAAACAGATTCATAACTTCGCTTAAACATGTATTAATTTTAATTTATGTGGTATACACCTGACGAGTTACAGCAAAATGTGCCAGGTAATAATTTGTGCGATATACGGTGTGTCTCCCCCGATGGTGTTTCCACCTTGTCGTGGTGGGGGAGCTTGAGTTTCTCAATGACCCTGAGAGCTATGCCGGCGGTAGCGTAGCTACCAGCAGGGCCTCCCAAGCCGGACAGGTCAAAGGGTAGAGAACAGACAAAGAGAAACACAATGGTCCTCCAGGTTGGGGGTTGAAGCGTGGGGTTAACATCCCCACCTTTGTAAACATCATTTTGTTACGAAACAGATACATGAGCCTCGAATTCGGACTGACTTATTTGGACATCGACCTTGGAACGTTAAAGGACTTTTGAGATTTGGAACATGGAATGTACGGACACTATATCGAGCTGGAGCGGCCGAAGAATTAACCCGGGAGCTGGTTGAATATCAAATGGATATAACAGCAATTCAAGAAATTAAGGTGGCCAGGAGAGGGTACTTTAGAGCAAAATGGAATGATTATAATATATGGAGGAAACACCCAAAATAAACATGAATTAGGAACAGGATTTGTCATCAAAAAAGAGTTATGGGGGAACGTTCTAAACTTTAAAGCTGTTAATGATAGGATTAGTAAATTACGAATAAAAGGTAAATGGAAAAATATAACGATGATTAATGTACATGCACCTACTGAAGAGAAAGAAGATGATATTAAAGAAGACTTTTATAATGATCTGGAAGATGTCATAGAAGAAACCCCCAAACAGGACATCCTGATTGTGCTGGGAGACTTCAACGCAAAAATAGGCAGAGAGCAAACTCATAAAAAAGTTGCCGGTATGGAAAGCCTACATACAACTTCAAATGATAATGGATGGAGAGTCATCAACCTAGCAGAAGCCAAAGGACTGCAGATCAGCAGTACCAGACTACAAAGAAAGGATATACATAAACAAACTTGGAAATCATGTGACAAGAGAACCTATAATCAAATAGATCACATTTTAATTAACAACAAAAATGCATCAAACATACAACAAGTTAGAAGCTATAGAGGAGCTGAGTGCCACAGCGACCACTTCCTCGTTGGGGCAAAACTTAAAATAAAACTTAAGAGAGCTTTCTATGCTAACTACAAAGGTTACACCCAACATATAACAGAGAAAAACTACAAGAAATTACAGTAAAAGAGAAATTTGCAGATGAAATAAAATGTAAACTTGAAATTCAACAAAACCCGTTGGAGGAAAGCATTGACCAAACTTGGTTGAACATCAATAATACAATTCAATCTACCGCAGAAGAATGTCTCGGTGTGTTAACCACGCATAGAAAGAACAGATGGTTCAATCCAAAATGTGAAGAAGCAGTCATTAGGAAAAAGAATGCCAGACAGCTATGGCTAAATGACATCAACAACATCCAAAAGGAAGAGCAATATAGAAATGAATGTAAAGAGGCTACAAAAATAGTTCGACAGCAGAAGCGAGAATATATGAGTAATATAATCAAAGATATGGAAACTAATCACCAGAAAAACGAATCCAGAAAGTTTTTTTTAAAGAACTGAAGTCAAAGAAACGAGGACACCAACACAACACATATGGTTTAAAAGACAAAAATGGGAATATGATAAATACCAATGAAGAAATGTGCAACACATGGAAAGAATACTTTGATGAATTACTAAATTGTGAAGCTCCAAGTAACACTTTCCCACAGGAAGAGGTTCTAACGTGTGAACCACAAATTGAAGAACCTGCATTTGAAGAAATCCTATATGTAATCACACGACTTAAAAACAATAAGGCAACTGGGGCTGATGGAATTGCTGCTGAATTTATAAAGGCGGGTGGCCATGCATTACATCTAAAGCTATACGAACTAATAATAAAAATCTGGAGGACTAGAAGAATTACCCCATGACTGGAAAGAGTCATTATTGATACCTATCTTTAAGAAAGGAGACAAGTTCCAGTGTGAAAATTATAGAGGAATATCACTACTGTCCATAAGCTATAAGATACTATCCGCAGTATTACTAAATAGACTAAAACCATATTCAGAATACATATTAGGTGACTACCAGGCGGGTTTTAGACAAAACAGATCAACAATAGATCAGATATTTATCTTACGACAAATAGCCGAGAAAAATTGGGAATATAAAAGAGATCTCCATAACATTTTTGTGGATTTTAAAAAGGCTTATGATAGTGTCCATAGGAATAGTCTATGGAATGCTATGCAGGAATTTGGAATACCAAGGAAGTTAATCAACATGACCAGACTATGCATGGAAGATACTTATAATATAGTAACATATAAAGGCAGGAAATCAGACCCTTTCCAAATAACATCTGGCTTGAAACAGGGTGATGCACTATCGCCGCTACTCTTCAATCTGGCTCTAGAGAAAGTTGTAAGGAAGGTAAAGGAGGAATGTGATATTGGAGGAACATCCAAGCTGCTTGGTTATGCAGATGATATAGATATTATAGGGGAAAATGAACAAAAGACATTGGAAATATTGACTCACTTAAAGGAAAAAGCCCAACAGATGGGGCTGGTTATCAACCAAGATAAGACAGAATATATGGTAATTTCAAGAGAAGGAATGGCTAAAAACTCTGGCCACATACAAATAGATAATATGACCATTAAAAGAACGGAAACATACAAATACCTGGGTACAATCTTCAACTGCTCCAACATCATAAGGGAAGAAATACAAACTAGAATCAATTCTGGAAATAAGATATACTATGCACTACAACATCTACTAAAATCAAAGGCGCTATCTCGTAACACCAAGATCACAATATACAAAACACTGATCAGACCAGTTGTGCTGTATGGCTCTGAAACCTGGAGTACAACGAAAGGAGACGAAGCCTTGTTACAAACCTTTGAGAACAAAGTTTTAAGACGCATCTTTGGACCCATTAGGGATACACAAAGTGGAGAGTGGAAAAGAAGAAGTAACAAAGACATTTATGATCTGTTTAAGTCCCCGCTAATCACTGGTATCATGAAGGCTAATAGACTACAATGGCTGGGGCATATAGAAAGAATGGAAGATAATAGGGAAACAAAACTCGCTTACACTCAGGAAATAAATGACCGTAGACCCCGAGGTAGACTAAGAAGACGGTGGAGAGATAATATATATACAGACCTACAAGCACTTGGAATCAACGACTGGCAAGAGAAGGTCAACCAGAGAGACGAATGGAGACGGATTGTATCTGCAGCAACGAACCTCAATGGCTCGGAACGCTGAAGAAGAAGAAGAAGAAGAAGAAGAAGAAGAAGAAGAAGAAGAAGAAGAAGAAGAAGAAGATATACGGTGTGTGTCTTTACTATTCAAATTTAATCAACTCCGGTGTTTTGTTTTTAGGGAGAGAGAGAGAGAGACAGAGAGAGAGAGAGAGAGAGAGAGAGACAGAGAGAGAGAGACAGAGAGGGGGGAGGAGAGCAGACAGAGGGTAGGGAGTGGGCAGACAGACAGACAGACAAGAGTTCACGGACATATTTTCGCTTCGGAATTGGTATGCGCAAAAGATATTGCATATGTCGTATCGCCCTAGACCGAACGAATCTCGTGAGTTGATATGGATACAAACTGTATCACGGCTCCAGTGTTCAATGTGTACCAAATGTTTACTGATTACTA
The DNA here is from genome assembly GCA_014155875.1 of Cepaea nemoralis. Classification (NCBI taxonomy): domain Eukaryota; kingdom Metazoa; phylum Mollusca; class Gastropoda; order Stylommatophora; family Helicidae; genus Cepaea; species Cepaea nemoralis. The sequence goes on along the minus strand of JACEFZ010027511.1, from coordinate 289,424 downwards.
CATGGATTGTACATACTTGTTAACTTTGAAGCAAATTATTTCTAACCTACATGTTTGACTTGATGCGTTTTTTAACTTCATAAACACCAAAGAAATCTTCACTTTCTAACAATGGTAATATGAAATGATTAATTTTAATGTTGATTTTTTGTTCTTGACTTGGGGACGTAAGTTACAAGTACCTCACAAGTCGAAGTAGGTTCGCCTGATGGCGAGGGACACTGGTGATAGAGAACGATAATCCCCAAGCAAACATCTGCCCGGTGCAGTAGAAGTAGTAGTACGTGTATAAACTACGCTTGAGTATAAAGCGAAAGAACGAAATAACAAAACCAAAAAAAAAGAGGTGGAGGGAGAGGGGGAGGGGTGAAGTATCAATCCATAACTTAACTGATTCAATGAAAAAAATAATAATGTAGGTTTAGACCAAAGATGGTACACAATCAAATGAACAAGTTGTATAATGTAATTTCCATTCACCGAGCATTAAAATTGCAGAAGATACTACGAAACGAAACAAATAACACGATGTGCTTAGTATTGCGATATATCCCCTTACTGTCCAAATGAAAGGTAACATTTGGCGATATATTATCCTTTGGCACTGCATCATTTAATAATGGCACGTTACTGGGGTGTCAAGATGGAAGCATCAACAATCGACACTAACATAGTACGCGTTATTCCTGGAGCAAAGGACTCTGGCGATGTCCTTACTTTCTACGAGCAGTATTATATTAATAACAACACTAGTAGGCCTACTGGTTTGTTCACATATTATAATTTATAAACAATATCACACATACGACTGATGCTACACAATGAACAAGCATTCAATTACGTAATAGTTCAACATTGTAAGGTCTTTATCAAAGCAGAAGAAACGCTTTACCGCAACTATTCGGCTAACATGTAAATACAAACACTGCTTACAAATATGAATGCTGGTTTCTGTTGCGCTTCAGCAAACACTGGCGGAATAACGTCAGCTAAAAATAGCAGAAATTCCCCATGCGTTTATATCTAAAGACACGTCTGTGGGTATTCATGACTAAACTGTTATTTTTATAACATTATTAATGCGGATGAATATGACACATTAAGAGGGTGTACGTTTGTGTGGTGAATGATGGGTACTACGCTACAAAGATAGGAAATATGAATGACACAGGCATTGATATTGCACCTCAGGAGCAAGTTGCCGCTGATCGAGTTGCTTGGGGGAAAAAGATCAGGAATGGTTGATTTGTGTTCAGTTGAGTTGAGCAAAGAAATGACATCACTGCACTCAGGACATTCCCATACGCTCTGCGTCCCCTCGTTCCACAGCCAGCGAAATGTCATACTACTAATCGTTCCCACCGCTGATTGAAAGTTCTTCTTGTCTTCCCTCAATTGTGAGATTCTTCCAGAACCCCTGCCGATCCCCCGCAATATCATTCTTTCTACATATGGGTTCTTAATCTGTTCCCCCACCTTCCCCACTTGGTCCCACAGGATTACCTCTCCCTTGTCCATGGGTAATCTATCACCAAGAGGTGCATTTCCTGCCAGTCTATCAGCCCGTTACATAAAGAACATTCAGTGTAACTTATATCGATTCATGTAAGTCAGAAAACGAAAATAAGTTTTAAGAACTTATAATATATATGCACATACTACAGTTGTTGTTGTTGTTGTTGTTATTGTTGTCTTACACTTAGTCGTTAGGCGTCGTGGGGGGGGGGGGGGTGTAAATTGCTGTTCTAGAGCCTGTGTATAGCGCCTTTCCTGGTAAAATTCGTGATCAGTATTGTCTAAGATCAAGTAAATTGCGCTGGACCTATCATACTACGGTATGCCCGTGAAACATGGTCACTGAATAGAGTAGAAAGAAACTAGGCTACAGAGATGTGATTTCTACGTCACATGCAAAGATTTCCATGGACGACTAAGGAAGCAAGTATCCGTGTTCCTAAAAGAGGTTAAGTGGAGAGACATATTCACCCACATCTCTTCTTCTCATAGTCCGCGCCGTGTGGCGTTGGTGATCATATCTGTCCACAGCCTTCTGTCTCGTGCATTGCCAAACATTTATGACACTGATGTTCCTCTATGCTATGATATCAAACTGTCCAACATATTCTTTCTTGGCCTTTCTCCCACTCCAATTTCCCCGTTGAGAACATACTCCAGCTTTTCTCTTCTCATGACATGAAGGTGGACCATCTTCGTCTGATGCGAGTAACCAGTTCTCTTTCTGGGATTGCTCTTTCTGTCCATTGTGTTCTCATCATTTTTAGTATAAAATAACATCTCCGCAGCTTTCATATAATTTCTTGCTTGCCTGCCAATTTCCGTGATTCCCTTCTATACATCAGAATTGGTTTGATATAGCTCTTAAGAAATTTCATGCTGTAAAATTGTGAAAAGACACTATATGCGAAGCAATCAAAAAGAAGGTTGTTTGCGTTTCTCCTTCTTGACAGTGACCAGACCTATCGACCGCAGTCATTTTCTCTATAAAGAGATCCTCATGGCCTATGGTCATGAAACTTGAAACCATAACCAACAAATATTTGACGGCTCGCCCCAGCATCATGAACCACCTGCTGACATCGTTTTACATTACCCTGATCGGAAGATAAACGGGTACTCCATCAGTTAACCATATCAGTTTAAGACAATCGTAATTTTCTGGCAATGTTATAAGACAAGAAGGCTGAAGAAGGTTGTGACAACCGGGATGTGCAGGGTTCGGCAGAGGGAGAAAACGCTAGATAGTTTGACAGAGTGACATGGAAGACGGACAGTGGTTGAACTTTGCAATAACATATAGGATAGATCTCACGCCCTTAGGCATAACACATGAAGATGACGATTTCGTGGGATAGGCCCAAAACCTGGATAATCAGTAATCAATGCAGGTCCTTTGCAGAACGTCCATCTTATTTATTGCCAGTTCCCTTGTCTCATGAATTGTCATGCCAAAGCTGTTTTTAATGTGTGATGTCCATCTTCATGATTGGCGACTGCTGCCTCTTCTTCCAAAACCATACCTTCCATCACATTAACTCAACTTCAGGGCGATATATTTCAGAAGTGCAACTTGCAGTAAGTATATAATGAGATTCTCAAACCAGCTCTTGATGACAAAATTAACGACTAAACAGACGGTATCCACAGATGTCTCTTTTTACTAACCAAACTCGGGTATCTCCTATGCAACGAAGAGCCGTAACTGTATAAATATTCCCATGAAACTGCCCGTAGTAATCACCCCTAATTTTGATTCCCACATTACACTTATACATGTCAAATGTCAGGAAACATTCTTCTTTCACTTATGACAAATATATTAGTATTTCTCAGCCTTTTCGAGTCATGGCCACAATATATAAAGCCAAGCAAACCACAACCCTTTTTTTTTCCTTATAATCAAGTAACTAGAAATCACCTCGCCGTGTTGTATAAAATGGCATTTTAAATTGGAAACTGAGTTACTTTGCTAGTTAATATTTCATAATAGCAAATATTGTAAGCATTTTATTGTTTGTAATGAACAAGTTTAATCTAATGATAATACTGCATTTGTATATTTCATGTTCAGTAATTCATCATGGTGTGACAAGTGGACATTTGAAAATACAAAATAATGCATGCCCACCAGAGCCAATAATTCAAATTTGCATTGAGGCAGGCTTTTTTTTGATTAATTGACAGAGCCTAAAATAGGTACCAGGAAATGTCTTGTGAAGTTAGGACGGCTGGTGCTATATTGATCACATGCATGCACACACGCACACACCCCTCCCCCGCCCTGAGTGTCAACTGTCTATAAAAAATATGAGGCTAGCACCATATGCCCAATACAAATGTGTATTTATAAACGATCACCTTCGTCGCATGGAATGCTTCCATGATGCTGTTCGGGCTTCTTCAACAGATCACATTTTCCCCTCTCGGGTATGTGCTGCTTGTGGAACTGACAGAGTTGAAGCATCTCACATTAGAAACACTCAAACAAGCAGTTAAACAACATAAAGTCAAGGAGCCTTGTCTACACCTTGAGATGTATTGAGTGAATGCTGCTACCCCCATATTTTTATAGACCAATCTAAGTTGAGGGGTGATGTGTTAATATCACTCCGGCTGCTTTTATTTCGAGAACATTTCCTGGTATCCATTTTAGGCTGAGTTGATTTGGGAGTAAAGGTCAATAAAAAAAAACAACCAACAAATAAGAGGGAAATAGACACATTTAATTTACATATTTCATCAAAGGCAATCAGACAGCAAATGAGAATATGCTGTCTGCAGCAGGATATGGCAAAGTACAGTGAAACAAAAAGGTACATTGTGATCTTCAGAATCAAACATTATGGCATTAAAATCTCACGGTAAGAATAAACATTCAGTTATGCTGTATCATACAGATGACAGGACAAGACATGAGCTGTCTGCACGTATTCACATCATGACATTATAACCTCAATGGACAGAGCTGGCACTCAGGTAAGGTGAATCACCGGCAAGACCACTTATTTGATGTCTGCTGCAGATGCCTAGTGTGTAATGAGACTATGTTACTACCGTTACAGTGGCACAGGAGCTAGCTCACTCAAATGCCTACCTGGTGACCCTGATTTTAAATCCCAAGGCAGGGATTTTGTTTTAAAGAACAACATGGCTCCAATGTCCACCCAACTTCGAACGAACGAACGAACGAACGAACGAACGGACTTTATTTTCAAAGGGTAACAAATTGGGCATGCAGGCCTGTCTTAGATTTGGCCCTTCCAATTACTCATCTTTCATTCATCAATTGTGCATAATACATTCACATAGGAAAAAAACATTGTCAAAAGAATGTTGTAAACATAAACAATGCATATTACCATGTTATGAGACACATCCCTCACTCAGCCACCCATCCCCCATCCAACCACACACATTCCCCCAGGCACACACACATACCCCCACCCATCCACCCCCCCCATATCTCCCCACCCACACACACACATCTTCCACACCCAAACTTCCCCCCTCCTCACACACACACTTCCCCCATCCACCTCTTAAAAAACCTCATTAAAATGAGCACCAGGAATTTCTTGAGGAAGTTAAAGATGGCTGGAATAATCTTCTTCTCTTTCAAGGGAAGTGTGTCACAACCAGTTATGCACCTGACAGGTCAGTGTGTACGACTTCAGCATACATATGTGAAAGGTTTGCTTCCTCTAGACAAGATTTCATCCCAGGTCACAAGCAGTTATGCACCTCACAAGTCAGTGTGTACGACTTCAGCATACATATGTGAAAGGTTTGCTTCCTCTAGACAAGATTTCATCCCAGGTCACAAGCAGTTATGCACCTCACAGGTCAGTGTGTACGACTTCAGCATACATATGTGAAAGGTTTGCTTCCTCTAGACAAGATTTCATCCCCAGGTCACAAGCAGTTATGCACCTCACAGGTCAGTGTGTACGACTTCAGCATACATATGTGAAAGGTTTGCTTCCTCTAGACAAGATTTCATCCCAGGTCACAAGCAGTTATGCACCTCACAGGTCAGTGTGTGAGACTTCAGCATACATATGTGAAAGGTTTGCTTCCTCTAGACAAGATTTCATCCCAGGTCACAAGCAGTTATGCACCTCACAGGTCAGTGTGTGAGACTTCAGCATACATATGTGAAAGGTTTGCTTCCTCTAGACAAGATTTCATCCCAGGTCACAAGCAGTTATGCACCTCACAGGTCAGTGTGTGAGACTTCAGCATACATATGTGAAAGGTTTGCTTCCTCTAGACAAGATTTCATCCCAGGTCAGTGTGTGAGACTTCAGCATACATATGTGAAAGGTTTGCTTCCTCTAGACAAGATTTCATCCCAGGTCAGTGTGTGAGACTTCAGCATACATATGTGAAAGGTTTGCTTCCTCTAGACAAGATTTCATCCCAGGTCACAAGCTCTGTCCACCTGTGATGGCTGGAATGATACTGACCACATCACCTATCACCTTTGGAATGATACTGACCACATCACCTATCACCTACAGACAGGTTTTTAAATAAGGTCCTAGCACCATATCCTATCCCCAAAGGGCGGATATTTTAAAGTGGGTCAGGGCTCCCAGGTCGAGCCAGCCTAAACTAGGTCCCAGAAGATGTCTTGGGAAGTACAGGTGGCCAGAGTAATACTGACCATACTGACCTCGAGTGCCCACTGGTCTATACACATGTGGTGCTAGAACCATACGCCCAATAATCCTCAAGCCGTGTACAAAAAGGTGCTCTTTGGTGTTTTTTTAATCATATCTCCAATGTTCTCAAACTAAGGAAAAACCCATAGCACTTTCAACTTTAATCTAAGTAATTACAGAATAGGTAGCACAGTATAAAGCCAACTAAGAAAGTTCATTAAAAGATGATACTCATCTAAAAGGTTACCACTCCATTATTGGCACCTGGCTGTCTTCACAGACAATAGTTTGTTACATTGTGCTTAAAAAAAGGGCATAATAACTACAACTCATGATGGGGACCAGGGATGGAGTTATACCTCTCCATAGCACAAAGCCTGGGCTGAGTTGCAGAGACCATGTGTTGCCCATGCAGCATGATCCCTCTCCCAGCCTGCATAGTTTACACTGGAGGAAAGGTAACACCAAAACATCTCAAACAAAGGCAAGCTGCAAGATCAGCAAAGCAATGCTCTAACTGTCCAATTGTCAGAGCTTAGATCCTAGACCAGCTGCTGATCAAGGCTTAAGGCCTGGTCTGTCCTGCCCTGTCATGACATTTAGTCTTTAGGTTGCATTTCCTCACATTTGTACCTTCCGCTCGAAGATCACTCCATTAACATGGCTATAAAAACAAACAAATGATACAATGACAGCTACCAGCATACAAGTCTGTGCAAACCAATACACCACCACATTACCCATAAGTCATCTAGTATATGCTTCTGAACACAACACACAAATGATACAACTGATGATACAAACATCACACTAAACTGGCATTATATCACACTGCTCATTAACATTAATAAATATGAAAAAATTTAGCTGCACAATTGCATTTTAAAAATACTTTAACTCATTGACTATGTAATACACGATGTGGCAAAATTTTTTGTTTTTAATTTCAACTGCAATTTGTCAAATTCCATCACATTTTGTCTAGTTATATTTGAAACTGTCTGATGAATTACAACTTAATTCCAGTTCTGTATCTAGCTGCATAAAGTTTGCTGCCATCAGCGCGGTTTACAGTAGTGCATGAGCTAAACAAGTTTCAGAATAAAATGTCACCGCAGTTGATCACATATCTTACCTAGAACAAACACAATAAACAAACACAAATTTATTGTAAAAGGCTGAAGTAATGAGCATAAATGTCAATTTTACGCCCTCCTCTGATTTCATGTGGTTTACTTTGTCAAAGGTCATCTACTTTGCGCACAGATACTTCCAAAGTGCTCTAGTCTCTTCCCATAGATCATACATGGAACTCCTCCTTCCCAATAAGTGCTCTAATCTCTTCCCATAGATCGCAAATGGAACCCCTCCTTCCCAATAAGTGCTCTAGTCTCTTCCCATAGATCAAACACGGGTACTTCCATAAGTATTCCAGACTGTTCTTATAGAGAACATAAGGATACTTACATAAGTGTTTCAGAGTTTTCTCTTAGAAAATATGCAGATACTTCCAAAAGTATTCCAGTCCCCTCCTAGAGATCACACTAGGAGAGTCTCTCTCTGGGACCTGATTTGAGTCAGCTGACAATGAAATACGTAGAACCCACAGAAGAAACATTGCCAGCCTTGGCCTTACCCCAGCCAGTCTGTATGTAGGGCATCATGACCTAGTTTCAGTCTAATATGTCAGTATGGCCGAATGGATCAGAAACTTTCAATGTGCTGATGTCAAGGCAGCGGGTTCAACCCCTAACCTGGTCAGTTGGACTAAATTGTTGACTTCACGCCCTTGACTTGGGGACGTAAATTACAAGTACCTCTGAAGTTGGAGTGGGTTTGCCTGATGGCAAGGGACACTGGTAAAAGGTAAAGCTAATCCACACACAAAAATGAGTCCAGTGCACTAGAAGTACTAGTATGTGTTTGGACTTGGTTGGGTTCAAAGCGAGCGAAAACAACAAAAAAATATGCCTAATATGTGAAGTTTCAGTATCAGTCTTGCACTGGTTGCATAGAGAGGGAATGGAGAGCTCTACAACAGTCTCCTAATATGTGACGTTACAGTATCAGTCTTGCACTGGTTGCATAGAGAGGGGATGGAGAGCTCTACAACAGTCTCCTAATATGTGAAGTTACAGTATCAGTCTTGCATTGGTTGCATAGAGAGGGGATGGAGAGCTCTACAACAGTCTCCTAATATGTGAAGTTTTAGTATCAGTCTTGTACTGGTTGCATAGAGAGGGGATGGAGAGCTCTACAACAGTCTCCTAATATGTGAAGTTTTAGTATCAGTCTTGTACTGGTTGCATAGAGAGGGGATGGAGAGCTCTACAACAGTCTCCTAATATGTGAAGTTACAGTACCAGTCTTGCACTGGTTGCATAGAGAGGGGATGGAGAGCTCTACAACAGTCTCCTAATATGTGAAGTTTCAGTATCAGTCTTGCACTGGATGCATAGAGAGGGGATGGAGAGCTCTACAACAGTCGCCTAATATGTGAAGTTACAGTACCAGTCATGGACTGGTTGCATAGAGAGGGGATGGAGAGCTCTACAACAGTCGCCTAATATGTGAAGTTACAGTATCAGTCTTGCACTGGTTGCATAGAGAGGGGATGGAGAGCTCTACAACAGTCTCCTAATATGTGAAGTTTCAGTATCAGTCTTGCACTGGTTGCATAGAGAGGGGATGGAGAGCTCTACAACAGCCTCCTAATATGTGAAGTTTCAATATCAGTCTTGCACTGGTTGCATAGAGAGGAGATGGAGAGCTCTACAACAGTCTCCTAATATGTGAAGTTACAGTATCAGTCTTGCACTGGATGCATAGAGAGGGGATGGAGAGCTCTACAACAGTCTCCTAATATATGAAGTTACAGTATCAGTCTTGGACTGGTTGCATAGAGAGGGGATGGAGAGTTCTACAACAGTCTCCTAATATATGAAGTTTTAGTATCAGTCTTGCACTGGTTGCATAGAGAGGGGATGGAGAGCTCTACAACAGTCTCCTAATATGTGAAGTTACAGTATCAGTCTTGCACTGGTTGCATAGAGAGGGGATGGAGAGCTCTACAACAGTCTCCTAATATGTGAAGTTACAGTATCAGTCTTGCACTGGTTGCATAGAGAGGGGATGGAGAGCTCTACAACAGTCTCCATGGAGATGCTACTTTGGTATTTCGTCAGGAGGACAGGCTGCACCAACCTCATTCTGACAGATGCAAGCCCTTTTGCAAGGCTCAGACGACCTGAATGCCGAAACATGGAACACAGGAGTTAAAACTCAATCCTCCAGAAGATTCACAACCAACCAACATGTGGTTATAAGCACACTGATCACACACTACTATATAAAGTCACAACTACTAGATATTTAGCCCATCCTGTATGGGGATAAACTATAGCTAAATTTTCACTGCCTTGTGCGTGTGCATGTATGTATAGATGTAAAATAGGCTTTAAAAATGTGAAAGATGAAAGGACAGACTTCATTGCACTAAGTGTCACCCCATCTGACTGTCTCTCTCTGTGCAGACTGGCAAGTCACCTGCCGACAGCATCACAGAATCAGTAGCTACAGCAATTACCGCCCTTGGGTCTCCACAGAAAAATGTGCTCGTGGTCTGAACAACAGTCTGAACATTAACCTAAAACCTTCAGAGAGCAGAGAAGATGGCTTGACAACTTCATCACAGAGACCCGCACACATATAACGGAAAAGTCAAAGATCTCGTTTCTTCATTAAAGGCCATAAGTACACTTGTAATAAAGGCAAAATAATCAGCAGATAAAATACTGCTCATTAATAACATAAAGCAACTGTTTGCTAATTTTTGTTACATATTCTAGAATAAAGCAATGAAATTGAAATAAGAAAGCTATAACATATTTACGACCATAACTCATAACTCTCTAGGTCTTCTTCTTCGTATAAGCCCATGTTGTGTGGCACTGGTGATCATGTCTAAGTGCTTTGTTCTGACTTCCTGTTGCAATCATATCATTACTTGTATCTGTGTTTCATTCTCAGCGACTAAAACCTTGTCATTAGCATAACACAGGTTGTTTACATTATGCCCACCAGCCAATACTCCTGGCATGTTTTGTATGGATCTCATTATTATTTCACTATATAAACTGAATATACCTAGTGATGGAACACAATACTGCTGGCATGTTTTGTATGGATCTCATTATTATTTCACTTTATAAACTGAATATACCTAGTGATGGAACACAATACTGCTGGCATGTTTTTATGGATCTCATTATTATTTCACTATATAAACTGAATATACCTAGTGATGGAACACAATACTCCTGGCATGTTTTGTATGGATCTCATTATTATTTCACTATATAAACTGAATATACCTAGTGATGGAACACAATACTGCTGGCATGTTTTGTATGGATCTCATTATTATTTCACTATATAAACTGAATATACCTAGTGATGGAACACAATACTGCTGGCATGTTTTGTATGGATCTCATTATTATTTCACTATATAAACTGAATATACCTAGTGATGGAACACAATACTGCTGGCATGTTTTGTATGGATCTCATTATTATTTCACTATATAAACTGAATATACCTAGTGATGGAACACAATACTGCTGGCATGTTTTGTATGGATCTCATTATTATTTCACTATATAAACTGAATATACCTAGTGATGGAACACAATACTGCTGGCATGTTTTGTATGGATCTCATTATTATTTCACTATATAAACTGAATATACCTAGTGATGGAACACAATACTGCTGGCATGTTTTGTATGGATCTCATTATTATTTCACTATATAAACTGAATATACCTAGTGATGGAACACAATACTGCTGGCATGTTTTGTATGGATCTCATTATTATTTCACTATATAAACTGAATATACCTAGTGATGGAACACAATACTGCTGGCATGTTTTGTATGGATCTCATTATTATTTCACTATATAAACTGAATATACCTAGTGATGGAACACAATACTGCTGGCATGTTTTGTATGGATCTCATTATTATTTCACTATATAAACTGAATATACCTAGTGATGGAACACAATCTTATCCAACGTACATAATGTATTGAAAAGTTTCTAAGTGGTTGTCAATTTGTTGCCAATATATGTTATTTATTATTCTCAGATCTTTACCATCAATATTTAACATCTCCAACATTCTAATAATTTCTTCATGTTTCACCTCATCAAATCACCTTAGTGTAGTCAAGAAAGTACAGATATACATCTCTGTTACTTTCAATCATTCTTTCTGTTAATATTCACAAGATGTATATGGTTTTAGATTATGCTTTTGTCTTCCACAAACCCACACTGCTCATCTCCAATTTCTGGCTTTATTTTATTCCTTATTTTTCTCATTACAATTCTCATTAGTATCTTAGTTACATGCCGGCTCCCCGGCCGAGGGGTTAGCAGCTTTCTCTGTTAACCCCAAATACTCTCGTGGTCGACATGAGCACACGAGAATTAGAAGTGGTTCGAGTCGCCCCAGTGACTTATGAGAGTATGGAGTCGGTCGCTCAGAAAGTCGTGGCGTGCTGATGAGCGTAATCTAGCCTAGGAATCAACATACAGCTGAAAGATGCTGGTGTTGACCGCAATATCCTGAAACAGGATGAAAACACGAAAAAAAAAAAATTTTTTTAGTTACATGATTCATTAAACTAACTGTGCTATCTTCTCCTGTCTGTTGCAGCAGATTTCATTGGTAGAGCTATGACACCAGATTTCAAGACATCATCAGGTATTTATATGGTAGCTAACAGTAAATAAACTAACTGAAAAACATGAAGTAAAATAACTAGAATCCTAGAAAACTAGCAACTGAAGAGATCTTACAAACAAAAGTGAGTTAAATATGACAAACTTCACACATTCTATTTTATCTGCTTGCTATATCGGTTTAATCTGTGTTTTGAACATTAAAATCTGCCTTTACTTGGTGAATGAATGTAAAGATAGCCTATTTGACTGATTGTTCTACAATATTTACATATCCCTGCAGTAAAACAAAATGAACATTCATGCCTGCAGTCTCAACATTTTAATATTTAATAGTCCTCTGGGATATCAACATCCACACTGTTGTACTCTGCTTTCGTTAAGTCCAGAAAATGGTCAAGGACATCGCTGCCGGCTGCGTTGTTACTCATACTGCTAGCAGTAGACACCTCACTCAGTGACCCCCGTCTGAGGACAATAATATATAATAAGTTAGTTGCATGTCTTTTACAGGACTTTGCAGTCAGCCCCAGCATTTATTGGCTGTTTGAGAATTTGTAGGCAATTTTATGTTCATTAGTTTGCCATTGTTTTCTGGACAGCCGGCTCTCATACCATTGTGAAAATCAATGCAAAGTGATGTGCTTCCAAACTGCTTGCGGCTGACTTCAAACCCTGTATGTCGAGGTCGTGAAACATCCTTCACTAGCCCTAAGCAATAGATCCGACATGCCTATATAATCGTGTTAAAATGATTATCACTCTGCTACCATGGTGTCTTAGTCAGATATGACTTAGCTACTGTATAACAGTAGGCAATACTACCTGCTTTCTGTTAGCGCCGAATGTTGGGTAGAGCTCACCAAACCCTACACCCCATATTGTGTCAATGGCTTTGGGCAGAAGAGTGCCATTGGGAGGGTACAAGCCTTAGCCTAGTGTGAGGAAATGCAGCCTAACGACTAAATGTCATGGCAGGGCAGACCAAGCCCTAAGTCTTGGTCGGTAACTGATCTAGGATCGGAGCTCCGACAGGCGGATAATTACAACATTGCTTTGCTGATTCGACAGTTTCTGCAGCTTTTCTTGTTCCAAATGTATTAATGTTACCTCTCCTCTGTAGTAAACTAAGCAGGTCGAGAGAGACCATGCTGCGTAGGCAACACATGGTCTCTACAATTCAGCCCAGGCTTGTGCTTGGAGAGGTATAACTCCATCCCTGGTTCCCACGACTGGTTGTAGTTATGTCTTTCTTAAAGTACAATGTAACAAACCAAGATGGCCAGGTGCCAGTTACAGTAACAATGGTTTACGCCCATGTGTTAGCGGGGCTCACAAGGACAGCAAAGGCCAGTCACACAATAAACTACCATGCATGCGGTAAGCAGTAACCAGGAGGCTTAACATGAGACTGGCTACCTCATCCAGTGGGAAACTTTGGCTGCAAAATCCCACCAATAATGAACAAGTCTTCAAAGGGCTTCATGTGAGTTGACAGAGGCTCTATGCTCCATTGAGAGGTGAAATGCAGAGAAACAAACATTTTTTGCTTTAATTCTTTCAAAAATTAGTGTTAGAAAGTTATAAAACTCATATTTTAAATAACAAAATATAAAAAAATTAATACCTTAACATAACTTTCTCCTGAAGCTTACATAAAACAAATCACACAAATAGTCCATGCCGTATGTTGCTGGTGATCATGTCTGTCTACAGTCTGTTATCTTGTGTCCTGCCAATCATGTCTGATACCAATGCTTCTTCATGCCGTGATGTCACTGTCTAGCATCTTCTCTCTCAGTCTCCCCCTGTCTCTTCTCCCCTCCAACTGTCCTGTAGTCCTGACGTAATCCAGCTTAACCCTTTTCATGATGTACCAGAAGAATGTGGACTGTCTTTTTCTGATGCGGAGGGAAAGACGTGCCTAAGTTCTCCTTTGATAGGGGATTCCCCCACCCCAACACCAGTTTTCATATTTTAGTATTATTATATTATTACACAACGCAAGTAGCCATATAGTCAGTCTCGGACAGCCACTTCTCAAAATCAGCGAAGCCCCATTTCTTCTCCCCCACTCTTCCTCACACAGACATATGAACCCCAACCAGCCATACTGTCAGTCTCATACATCCACCTAAAAACAAATCAACCCCATCGCTCCACCCACCCACCCAATTTACAAATGTACACACACACACACATATCCAAAACTCAGTCTAGCTGTATAGTGTCTCACATATCCACCTACTCAAAATTAGCCACACACACAAAACATGGTCAATGAAGAAGTCAGTCATATACACACACACACACACACAACCCAGCACAGCAAGTCAAGCAACCAGTCAGTCTCAGGAGCCAGCCAGCCTCTCTCTCTCACTCACACACACACACACACACACAACCCAGCACAGCAAGTCAAGCAACCAGTCAGTCTCAGGAGTCAGCCAGCCTCTCTCTCTCACTCACTCACACACAACCCAGCACAGCAAGTCAAGCAACCAGTCAGTCTCAGGAGTCAGCCAGCCAGCCAGCCAGCCTCTCTCTCTCTCTCCTCACACACTCACACACAACCCAGCACAGCAAGTCAAGCAAACCAGTCAGTCTCAGGAGTCAGCCAGCCAGCCAGCCTCTCTCTCTCTCACTCACTCACTCACACCACAACCCAGCACAGCAAGTCAAGCAACCAGTCAGTCCTCAGGAGTCAGCCAGCCAGCCAGCCTCTCTCTCTCTCACTCACTCACTCACACACAACCCAGCACAGCAAGTCAAGCAACCAGTCAGTCTCAGGAGTCAGCCAGCAGCCAGCCTCTCTCTCTCTCACTCACTCACTCACACACAACCCAGCACAGCAAGTCAAGCAACCAGTCAGTCTCAGGAATCAGCCAGCCAGCCAGCCTCTTCTCTCTCTCACTCACACACTCACACACAACCCAGCACAGCAATCAAGCAACCAGTCAGTCTCAGGAGTCAGCCAGCCAGCCAGCCTCTCTCTCTCTCACTCACACACTCACACACAACCCAGCACAGCAAGTCAAGCAACCAGTCAGTCTCAGGAGTCAGCCAGCCAGCCAGCCTCTCTCTCACTCACTCCATCTAACACACAACCCAGCACAGCAAGTCAGCAACCAGTCAGTCTCAGGAGTCAGCCAGCCAGCCAGCCTCTCTCTCACTCACTCACTCACTCACACACAACCCAGCACAGCAAGTCAAGCAACCAGTCAGTCTCAGGAGTCAGCCAGCCAGCCAGCCTCTCTCTCTCTCTCTCACACACTCACACACAACCCAGCACAGCAAGTCAAGCAACCAGTCAGTCTCAGGAGTCAGCCAGCCAGCCAGCCTCTCTCTCTCTCACTCACTCACTCACACACAACCCAGCACAGCAAGTCAAGCAACCAGTCAGTCTCAGGAGCCAGCCAGCCAGCCTCTCTCTCTCACTCACACACTCACACACAACCCAGCACAGCAAGTCAAGCAACCAGTCAGTCTCAGGAGCCAGCCAGCCAGCCTCTCTCTCTCTCACTCACTCACTCACACACAACCCAGCACAGCAAGTCAAGCAACCAGTCAGTCTCAGGAGTCAGCCAGCCAGCCAGCCTCTCTCTCTCTCTCACTCACTCACTCACACACAACCCAGCACAGCAAGTCAAGCAACCAGTCAGTCTCAGGAGTCAGCCAGCCAGCCAGCCTCTCTCTCTCTCTCTCACTCACTCACACACAACCCAGCACAGCAAGTCAAGCAACCAGTCAGTCTCAGGAGTCAGCCAGCCTGCCTCTCTCTCTCACTCACTCACTCACACACAACCCAGCACAGCACAGCAAGTCAAGCAACCAGTCAGTCTCAGGAGCCAGCCAGCCTGCCTCTCTCTCTCTCACTCACTCACTCACACACAACCAGCACAGCACAGCAAGTCAAGCAACCAGTCAGTCTCAGGAGTCAGCCAGCCAGCCAGCCTCTCTCTCTCTCACTCACTCACTCACACACAACCCAGCACAGCACAGCAAGTCAAGCAACCAGTCAGTCTCAGGAGTCAGCCAGCCAGCCAGCCTCTCTCTCTCTCACTCACTCACTCACACACACCCAGCACAGCAAGTCAAGCAACCAGTCAGTCTCAGGAGCCAGCCAGCCAGCCAGCCTCTCTCTCTCTCACTCACTCACTCACACACAACCCAGCACAGCAAGTCAAGCAACCAGTCAGTCTCAGGAGCCAGCCAGCCAGCCAGCCTCTCTCTCTCTCACTCACTCACTCACACACAACCCAGCACAGCAAGTCAAGCAACCAGTCAGTCTCAGGAGTCAGCCAGCCAGCCAGCCTCTCTCTCTCTCACTCACTCACTCATACTCTCTCTCTCTCTCTCTCTCTCACACGCACGCACACACACAC
Source organism: Cepaea nemoralis (assembly GCA_014155875.1). Lineage (NCBI taxonomy): Eukaryota > Metazoa > Mollusca > Gastropoda > Stylommatophora > Helicidae > Cepaea > Cepaea nemoralis. Next base: position 273,101 of record JACEFZ010027511.1, on the reverse strand, counting down.
AAAATATCCAAGCAGTAAGTAGTCATTGAAGCATCCCCCCACCCTCTCCCTTCCATACATGCACACACAACCCAGCTATTCAAACAGCCCCAGCTATATTTAAACTCACCCCACACTCCGACCCAACACATGCTCACAAATAAACACATCCACATAAACTCATCATCATCACCATGAGCAATAACTCAGGCTCACAAATAAACACATCTAAACACATCCACATAAACTCATCATCATCACCATGAGCAATAACTCAAGCTCACAAATAAACACATCCACATAAACCCACTATCATCACCACGAGCATCAACTCACGTGGAGTAGTTGACCAGGTCTGTCCTGGAGCTGGAGAACGTGCTGGTGTTCTCCAAAAGCTGAATGTCGTTCCTCCTCAGAAACTCCTCGAAATACTGATAGTTGTCAGATGGAATGAACGGCAACAATTCTGGGGGGAAAAGATGCCCACAGAACTGTACGTTATTGGATAGATGGTGTTATCATTAGCTATGTACTGGAGATAGGTTAGTTGCATGTACTGGAGATAGTTAGTTGCATGTACTGGAAGTAGTTAGTTGCATGTCCTGGAGATAGTTAGTTGCATGTCCTGGAGATAGTTGCATGTCCTGGAGATAGTTAGTTGCATGTCCTGGAGATAGTTAGTTGCATGTCCTGTACAGGACATCACAATCAACCCCAGTATTTTCGGCAGTTTGTGATTTACTAGGCAATTTATACATTCAGTAATTTGCCATTGCTTTCTGAACGACCGGCACTCTTACCATTGAAATCAACGCAGGGCAATCTGCTTCCAAATCGTCTACAGCTGATTTTGAACACTCATTCAGTACATCAGCAAATTGTGGAACACGTTCTCTGCCCTAAGCCACAGGCATGACAAATGTTCAATCAGAAACAAATGTAAATATGACATTTACAAACAGAACCCTGATAAATTAAATCAATCCTGACAGACACTAAACTTATGTATAATGATGACCAACACAAACATAATGAGATGTAGAGATAGTGATGTTTCAGACAACATGCAAATACTGTGACACTTTGGAAATCATCACAAACTTGTTTCCCAGTCACTAAATAGGCCATTATCATACCTCTTGTCTTCTGCTTCTGCCTTTTATCTCCTACATAGGCCCTAAACTAACTAATGCCAGGTTTTTCCCATCTCTTGCTGTCTCCTCCACTCACGCCATGTTCTCGCCTTATTATTCATCTGTCCCTAGTTGTCTTCTCCGTCTGTTCTTAGGTCTCCCTCTCTTTCACTTGCCCTGTGGGTTCCAATAACAGGATATTCTAGTCATACTATTCTCAGGTTTTCTCAATATCCTATCTGGCACCAGCGTCTTTCTATCACCTTTTGATTCGCTGGAATTTGTTTAGTTCTCTCTCTAAGCTCCACATTAGTGATTCTGTCATACCATTTTATACCTCCAATTCTGTGTAGGCACCGGTTTATACATTTTCAAACTTTAGTACTTAGATTATTTCCCAGCATTCATTACAGTCGGCCAGTATTTAGGGTTCATATTTCCAAATATTCATGGTGGTTAGTCAGTAATTAGAGCTGATATTTTCAAGCACGTATGACAGTAGACTAGGAATTAGTGCTGATATTTCCAACTATTTATGATGGCCGGCTCGTATTTAGGGCTGACATTTCCAAGCGTTCATGATCGTTGTCCAGTATTTCGGGCTGATATTTTTTAACATTCACAACAGCCAGCCAGTATTAGGGCTGGTATTTCCGAGTGTTCATGATGATTGTCCAGTATTTAAGGCTGATATTTCCAGAGCGTTCACAACAGCCAGCCAGTATTTAGGGCTGATATTTCCAAGCGTTCATAATAGTTTGGCCAGTATTCATGTAACTAATAACTTTTACCAAACATCTGTTTCATAGTTTTATTATTCTAATTTTGTATGTGCCTTTACAACCATTACTAATCTCTATATGACTGATCTTTAACTGTAACATTGTACAAAAATGTAAACTTCAACCGACCTGGACAAACCCGCACGTCCTTTAAGAATTCACATCAATTATTCATCAGGCAAATGAGACCCAGGAGCTGTGTGGTACAATGCCAGCATGCTTGCCTGGCGACCCAGTGGTTATGTGTTCAAATCTCCATCAAGGTGAATATATTAAAATTTACCTTGGCTCTCAGGTGGACCCAGCCTAAAATTGGTACCCATAAATGTCCTGGGAAATAAAGGCGGCCACAGTTAGACTGACCACATGAGTCAAGTCAGTTGGGTCCTTATGACGAAGTGGTTATGCCATCTCCAATATGCCACCTTGGTTCATTTTCAGACTTTATCATTTGGTTCTTAAGTGCAGTTTTTTTTTGTTTGAAACTCTTAGGGGTTGTCTCAGGAGCTCAGGCTCTGTATGACGTACTTATCAGATGGTCAGCTGCTCTATAGAGAGAGACTGAGCTTGATGGGATGAAACCCAGTGCAAAGAAGTCAACACTACCTCTGAAGTCGGAGTGGGTTCGCCTGTAGGCAAGGGACACCAGTAAAAGGGAAAGCAAACCCACACACAAAATTCAGTCCCTTACTACTTTAAACAGTGTGTAAGGACTACGCTTGAGTTTAAGCAAGCGAACAAAAAAGAAAAGAAAGAAGTCAACTCTCTTGTCTTCTCATTCCTTTTTAACCCATCAAGTGCCGACTGGTCTATAAAAATACGGGGCTAGCAACACAAAACCTCATACTAACATGCGTGTAGAATAGCCCTTTACATTTTTACTGACAAATAGGGCCCTTTATATTCAGCACTGTCCCTTTAACTATTCCGGGTAGACACAACCACATCATCTTCTTATAAACAAGACAATAATATGACATTATGTTGCCAACGGCAAGTTATTACAGAACAGACATACTTTAAAACAATAGCATAAACCTAAGTGGAGTGGACCAACAACATCAACTTACCAGATAACAGCTGCTTCCTTTCAGGACCCAATAAGTGCAAGACTTCATCACAAAACTCATTAAAATGGTTGTCTTTCTTCCAGTCATTCAAATGTCTCAAAAATAAGCGCAATTCCTCGGGGGTTAATTTTGTTGTCAACTGAAAAGGTAATATGACCGTCAAGTTATCTATCAGACATTGGAAATATATATAGTACAGACATGATAAGGTAAACTCACCTGAGGCCCAAGAAATAGTTCTTGTTATCAGAAATTCCTCTTATAAGAGTTCAAGCACATAGTTATGCATTTACAACGTACAATACAATGCTGTTCTTCACAACAGAAATTCGCCACATCCGAGATCGCCTTAAGCGGTGTGCACTGTATATATCACGGTTACTATAGCAAGGAGTGAAAGGATAATAAATGTTAAAAATAGAAAGAAAGCAAGTTGGCTTAATATCAGTGTTAGCTCACTCATGAAGCAGCTTGCCAAAAGCATTGCACAGAGCATGAACTCCACAGCTCCAATGATGACCCCTAAGAGTCTCAGAAAAAAAAAATGCACCTGTGAACCAAAAGATGGAGTCAGAAAATGAACCCATGATCTCAATAGTGTGATGCAGGCAGCTTGACCACTTCTCCACGGAGACCCAGTTGTGTAGCGTGTGTTGGTGTGCCAGAACATGCAGCTCTGCTGGTATCATTGCTAGAGAACACGTCTGCCAGCATGGTGGTGCTGGTTTTAATTCCCATTAATGGCAGAATTGGATATACTTCCCAAACAATACGGCTCTGTAGTTTATACATTTTGGAAGAAAATACAGCAAAGAAGGGAGCTGGTCACTGCCATGAGATGGATAAGAGAAACAGAGCAAGTGTAAACGAATGTCACTAAGACACGAGTTGACGAACCAACCCAACACTGGGACACGAAGGGGCGGAGTTATGTGGTCACATGACTCGCCCAGGTCAAAGCTGCTCAGGCAGAGCGAGCTGGGATGTGAGATAAGAAGGTTGATTCTGAGAGAGTTTGAGTTTGAGAGCGTTTTGCGATGGTTGCAGTTATTCAAGATGCAGTCAACAGTTGAAGAGTGTTCTTGTTTAAGAAAGCTGTGAGTGAAGAAGCAGTACACTGAAGTTAACGACTGACGATGGGCCAGTAAATGTCGACCAGCTGTGGCGAGAGAGCTGACCCCGTTTTGTGAACACTGTGACAGAATGGCGGAGAGAGAGACACGCCGTGACACGTTGGTCACCAGTGTAATGTGAGTAACTAGAAACTATTATTAACGGTTAGTAGTCAATTGTAGAGTCTATAGTGTGCAACAACAGCAAGGAATAAATGACGATTAGTTGTATCGTGTATCCTCTATTGTTAGACGGTGGGCGTGTTGATCAACGCTGAAAGGCAAGATGCTGGCGGGGTATGATAGCAACCACGGTGATAACTGTGCTACAATAAAGTGATCGTGTGCTCTGAGGACGCGTTTCGGACTTGTGTTGTGTGCACGAAAGATTCGTACAGAGTGTAAGCGAGCCTGTGAAGATATTGTTCTAAATCTTCTAACCCTTTGACCTAAACCAAGATGTCGGACATGATAAGTGAGTCCGGCTCTTGGCACTTGGGGTCTACGTCCGTTTGAGTGAACCCAGATATGATCAAAGAAGAATGTTTCGTCAGTACAGTATTGAACAGTGAACAGTGTTAGAGAAACGAATAATAGTGATCTGCATTTAATTAAGAAATAGAAAATTAACACCAAGAGTGGAAGACAAAGAACGACATTGTCCAAGGTCAATAAGATGGCGACCATCAACAACAACAAATAAGCTCACGTCTCAGCCAAACACCACGTTAGGTGAATTGTGTGATGTATTACATCTGTGTGCAGTTACAAAGAACACATCAAAGAACTTTAATTCAACATGACCTATATACACATCTCTACAGTAGTATCTGCCACAGTGTGTGTGTGTGTGTGAGACAGACAGACAGACAGACAGACAGATGGGTTTGTGGGTGGGTGTGCTGCATGGGTGTGTGGGTGGATTTATGGATGGATGGATGGATGGATGGATGGATGGATGGAAGGATGGATGGATGGATGGATGGATGGATGGATGGACAGGCAAAGAGACAGAGAAAGAGACAAAGAGAGATAGAGACAGAATGAGTGAAGAGAAAGAAAGAGAGAGCAGGAGAGAGAGAAAGAGGGAGAAACAAATATAGAGAGAGACTTTTCAATAGGAAACAAACCTTAGCCATGTAATCCTCCAGTAACTCCTTGCCTGTCCCTATGTCACTAGTGCTGTTTCTCACACTGTCTGTGCCACTGGGTACCCGAAAGTTATGCACGGAGGCAGACTGACTGTTGGCAAGAGAAACAAGGCACATCAACTGTTGAGTGAACACTTCAATGTCCTTTCTTCCTGGCATTCACATACTAACCAACCGATTAGCTTGCCTTTAGCACTATCTTTGTACTATCATCATCATCATCATCATCATCATGTGCCCTGGCAATAGGCTTGTGTGGTCATGGTTTGCCATCTAACACAATCACCAGAATCTTCTATCAGGTCTGTGTTCTTGACCCTGCCATGTGGCCATGTCATCTAGTTCTCAGTCCCATTCCATTCCGTTCAACTGTTGATTTCTCTGTTAGTTATAATTGGGGCCCTAAAGGTGTTTTCCTTTCTGCTTGTGTAGATAGGGCTGTGGTTTTAGCTTCCTGGCCTTAGTCTTTCCCTTGATCTTTTTCTATCAAGTTTGCCAGTTATCATGACGTTTTCAAGTTTATTTATATTCATAACATGCCCAAAAAATCTTGATGAAGTCTAACTTCTTTGATCAACTTACGGTTTTCAATAGTTTCTTGAAGAATTGTCTCATTCATTTTTCTGTCCATGGTATTCTTTGCATGTTTAAACATGTATGATTCTGTGTCTAGAAGTGAGGTTTCCCCCAGGGAGATAGGTTATCATTTGCTTGATTTATTTTCATTATTTGTGTCTTTCCTGTATACATTTTAAAACCTAGTTGTGGTGACCTCCCATCTAATGTTGTTAATTTATCCTGCATCTGATTTCATGTGAGACAAGAGGTCAATATCATCAGCAAAGTCCAGATCATCAAGCTGCTTTGTCAGAGGAGTCCACCGAATTCCATTTCTGGCAGAGCTTTTTGGATTTTGGAAACTGGTCACATGAATGATATGAACAATGAGTTTTGTGTGTTATTTAACAAACAAAATGGTTGCATGTTAAAGCTGGCCGAGGCAGCTGCCATTCATTTATAGAAGACAACTCTGTGCAAACAAAAAGACAAGATAGTTTAAAATTATCTTGGTAGACAATTCAAATTATTGTGTGAATATATTTGTTGTATATTTTAGCTTGAAGGATTTATTCTATGGCTCTAGCTTATGTTGTGTTATGGCTGCAATATGTACCTAACGAGATGCAATGAAATCGTCAGGCAATAAATCGTGCAATCTATTGTTTGCATTTTAATTGTTCAAATTGTAATACTTTTAGCTTGGCTGCATCTATGTATTAAATTCATGTGCCTCTATCTTTTATTAAATGATGCAACAATATCTTCTATTTTGTCTCTATGCCTTTCTATATCTTTTTGTTTCATTAATCTTACCAGCTGTTACAATATAATATATTTTGGAAAAAGTCAAAGAAAAGAAAGAAAGAAATATAAAGCACCAACTAAGGGAAGACAAGCTTTAGATACTTCAATTATAAACAGTGAAGATCAGCCATGTTGAATGAGGTGAAATTTTTCTATTTTCTTTAAAAACTACTCAAGGAACATATTCAAATGTTTCTTATTTTATGACATGGACATATAATGTTACCTCTCTGACATTCTCTATTTTTATTAAATTATGTCTATATTATGTGTAGAAAATCTGGTGTAAATTAAACCACCTGAAGTGTGCCTAAAATAATCTCACAAAAATGAGACAAATCTTAAAGCCACAATACAATTATTTCTACTTCTCTCAACTGGCTGTATATCTTGACAATATGGACTGTTTTTATTTAAAATGACTTTTGCACTCTGGTCTTTCCTAGATATCATCATGAACCCATTATGCTCTCTATTATATTCTTCATATTTGTGTGTAAAAAAAATCCATACTTGTTTTTTTTTTTTTTTGGTTCCTTCGCTCACTTTTGCTTTCTTTCACCCCAAACAAAAGGGAATCCCAGGGTATGACGTCACATCCAGGGGTTCCCTGTGTTGCGCCGAACATTCAGGGGGTTTCCGTGTGTTGCGCCGTAGCTCGGTGCGCAATTCTATGCGGCGGCGGTGGTGCGCTATTCTTTCACTTTCCGGTTAGGGTTAGGGTTAGGGTTAGGGGGTAGGGTTAGGATTAGGGTTAGGGGGTAGGGTACACACACTAACCCTAATCCTAACCCCTAACCCTAACCGGAAAGTGATTGCAGGACCGATGCAAATGAGGATCAAAGGGAGACAGAAACGATTGTCACAGCCCAAAGAAACAACACTGTGGTGTGGGGCAATTGAAACGCACTGACACGCACTCCACCCGAACACAGAGGAGATCACCATCGGCGCTAAATATAGCTGGTGATTCTAAATATAGCTGGTGATTCTAAATATAGCTGGTGATTCTAAATATAGCTGGTGATTCTAAATATAGCTGGTGATTCTAAATATAGCTGGTGATTCTAAATATAGCTGGTGATTCTAAATATAGCTGGTGATTCTAAATATAGCTGGTGATTCTAAATATAGCTGGTGATTCTAAATATAGCTGGTGATTCTAAATATAGCTGGTGATTCTAAATATAGCTGGTGATTCTAAATATAGCTGGTGATTCTAAATATAGCTGGTGATTCTAAATATAGCTGGTGATTCTAAATATAGCTGGTGATTCTAAATATAGCTGGTGATTCTAAATATAGCTGGTGATTCTAAATATAGCTGGTGATTCTAAATATAGCTGGTGATTCTAAATATAGCTGGTGATTCTAAATATAGCTGGTGATTCTAAATATAGCTGGTGATTCTAAATATAGCTGGTGATTCTAAATATAGCTGGTGATTCTAAATATAGCTGGTGATTCTAAATATAGCTGGTGATTCTAAATATAGCTGGTGATTCTAAATATAGCTGGTGATTCTAAATATAGCTGGTGATTCTAAATATAGCTGGTGATTCTAAATATAGCTGGTGATTCTAAATATAGCTGGTGATTCTAAATATAGCTGGTGATTCTAATATGGCTGGTGATTCTAAATATAGCTGGTGATTCTAAATATAGCTGGTGATTCTAAATATAGCTGGTGATTCTAAATATAGCTGGTGATTCTAAATATAGCTGGTGATTCTAAATATAGCTGGTGATTCTAAATATAGCGGTGATTCTAAATATAGCTGGTGATTCTAAATATAGCTAGCTGGTGATTCTAAATATAGCTGGTGATTCTAAATATAGCTAGCTGGTGATTCTAAATATAGCTGGTGATTCTAAATATAGCTGGTGATTCTAAATATAGCTGGTGATTCTAAATATAGCTGGTGATTCTAAATAGTAGCTGTGATTCTAAATATAGCTGGTGATGTCTAATATAGCTGGTGATTCTAAATATAGCTGTGATTCTAAATATAGCTGGTGATTCTAAATATAGCTGGTGATTCTAAAATATAGCTGTTGATTCTAAATATAGCTGGTGATTTCTAAATATAGCTGGTGATTCTAATATAGCTGGTGATTCTAATATAGCTGGTGATTCTAAATATAGCTGGTGATTCTAAAATATACTGGTGATTCTAAAATATAGCTGGTGATTCTAAATATAGCTGGTGTATTCTAAATATAGCTGGTGATTCTAAATATAGCTGGTGATTCTAAATATAGCTGGTGATTCTAAATATAGCTGGTGATTCTAATATAGCTGGTGATTCTAAATAGAGCTGGTGTTCTAAATATAGCTGGTGATTCTAAAATATAGCGGGTGATTCTAATATAGCTGTGATTCTAATATAGGCTGGTGATTCTAAATATAGCTGGTGATTCTAAATATAGCTGGTGATTCTAAATATAGCTGGTGATTCTAAATATAGCTGGTGATTCTAAATATAGGCTGGTGATTCTAAATATAGCGGTGATGTCTAAATATAGCTGGTGATTCTAAATATAGCTGGTGATTCTAAATATAGCTGGTGATTCTAAATATAGCTGGTGATTCTAAATATAGCTGGTGATTCTAAATATAGCTGGTGATTCTAAATATAGCTGGTGATTCTAAATATAGCTGTGATTCTAATATAGCTGGTGATTCTAAATATAGCTGGTGATTCTAAATATAGCTGGTGATTCTAAATATAGCTGGTGATTCTAAATATAGCTGGTGATTCTAAATATAGCTGGTGATTCTAAATATAGCTGGTGATTCTAAATATAGCTGGTGATTCTAATATAGCTGGTGATTCTAAATATAGCTGGCAAAGTTTGTTTGGGGTGAAGAAAGCAAAAGTACCCTTCGCTGTCCTCCATAATTATGCTACTACATCTAGTACGCAGGACAGATTTTTGCATGTAGATTAGTTTTCCCTATTACCAGGCCCCCCCCCCCCCCCCCCCACCATCAGGATGAAACAACTCTGACTTCTGAGGTACTTGTAATTTATGTGCCCAAATCAAGGACAAGAAGTCAAATTTTAGTCCAACTGATCGGAGTAGGGGTGAGGATCCGCTACCACGACAACAGCACACCGGAAGTTTAAAAGCAAGTGCTCTTATCTATTCTGCCATGCTGACCCCCTAGCCTTACTGCAGTCAATTATAACATCTTCCAGCTGACTGATTCAATATGCATTCCTGTGAAGAACCTTTACTGCAATAAATGAATCCATCGTATGTAAGATAAGCATTTTATGCCAGCAGAATCATTTTTCTTCTGCTTGCTTTTAACTCACGCATAGTTTCCACTGGATTTATTGTGGGGCAGCTTTCCTTATTACCAGTGTCCCCCTACCATTAGGTGAACCCACTCTGACTTCTGAGGTACATGTAACTTTACGTCCACAAGTCAGGGACGAGAAGTCAATGTTAAGTCCAACTGACCGGTATAGGATGAGAACCCACTACCCCGACATCAGTGCACCGGAAGTTTAAGAGTGAGCGTTCTTAACTTTTCAGCCACGTGACTTCTAACAGAATCATGAACCATCAGACTAACAAAAGAAATGAACACTGGCATCACATGTGCTGTATGATATATACTGATTACAGTTTCCTTATCAACATATCTGGCAATTTTAATAATAAATGAATGAAATATATATATATATATGGAAAAACTGTTAACAGAGACACTATTAACAGAGAAAAGTCAACAGGAATCAATATACAATAGAAGACTGTTAATAAAATGAGCAAATGTCATAGAAGAAGACAAAATGTAATTAAGAAACACTTACAAGGAAATCATTTCTTTTATTTCTTGTCTATGGACAAGTGTAGATGCTGAAATAAAACAACAATGCCCAAAAGGCTGACATTAAACAAAGCAGCAGCTACTTGTCATAACATGCTCAGTGAAACTGGAGTTAATCCTACAAATACATTGTGTACTAACTTTGCGGGCAAGTAATACTGATGTGCAGCCATGCTAGAGCATTTGTCAGTGGATGTGTTTATCAACAGTAATCTGGGATTCTTCTTCTTCTTCTTCTGCGTTCATCCGGAGTTTTTTTCCGGATGTGATTGCGTTGTGCCTGTTTACAGCAGAGCTGCGTTCTTGCGCCGTTAGGCCGACACATCCGACTTCTGCGGGCATTTGTTGACCGGGTTAATCTGCACCAATGGCAATGTGGGGGGATATTTTGGACCAGATTCACCATGAGGTGAAACCAGTCATGTAAAATGGCTACCCGAGGAAACATTTTCAGAATATCCTGCAGCTGCTGAAGTTTTCCATGCACATCTTTCTGCCTTCCTCCACCTCTCTTGTTTAGTATAGTCCCAATAAGGTAATTTCCCTATTTATTTATGACATGAACATTGCACGCTTGCCATTTCTCCTGTTACATGAACCCTCATGCCCAAGGTGACTGCAATGTCCTGTGTCCATCTTCAAGTTGATCCCTGCCTCTTCTTTCTGGAACCATGCCTTGACTGTGTCTCTAGACAGACAGGATCAATTATTCTAATCCTTCTTCACTATCTAACAGGAGGACCTGGCTGTGTCATATCTGTATTCTGGTATTGGATTAACAACCAATTATAAATGGCAAATTTTTTTTCGCTCGCTCGCTTTGAACTCAAGCGCAGTCCATACACACTATTTATAGTAGTGATGGACTGAATTTTGCGTGTGGATTAGCTTTCCCTATTAATAATGTCCCTCGCCATCAGGCGAACCCACTCTGTCTTCAGAGGTACTTGTAATTTACTTCCCCAAGTCAAGGACAGGTCAACATTTTAGTCCAGCTTTCCAGTTTATGGGTTGAGCCCCTTACCTCGGCATCAGCACACTGGGTGTTTACGAACATTACCTATTCAGCCATGCTGACCTGCATAAATGGGGTAAAACTGTTCCTACTCTCATAATTTGTGACATTTCTCATTACATTACATGCACATATATTGAACATATGTGGGGAAAGAATACAGCATAACAGAATTACACATTCTTTGTGGGTAGCTTTTCTCATTTCCAAATTTTGTGCCCGAGTAGCAACCTATTCAGCCTGCACGTTTCAATTTCCTAATGCCGAGGCATTTAAAACATGCACTTGGGTCCTCTGTGTTGTTGCCTTTGTCTGAAAAAACTATATGTCAGATCCACTACCCCCAAGATCAGAGGGAAGTATACCATCCTTATTTTCTGAAAATCCAAACAGTCACACCATGAGATAAACCTGATCTGCTTAAGCCAGAGGTGGGAGCAGTAACCTCTGGTCTACTCCGCTCCCTCTATATATATCACTGAAATGAGTGTGCTGTTTATCTACAGGGAAGGAAGGAAAGTTATCTCCACTCCTTAAATTCTTTATGCTGTATATGGGTGGACTACTAGAACAATGGGGTTTGTACAACATCATCACCGCCAAATTCTAGACTCTTTTCTTTGTCACAGTCACAATAGTCTTTTGTCAAGTTATTCTTGCCTGGTCGGAATCTTGCCCTCACCATCTGAATACTTAATCCTGACAGGCTAGGCTTTGTAGCTATAGTTTCTATGAAATATGTCCAACCCCACAGGAAATGTCTCCAGCTGCTTCACACAGCAGGGTAGGGTGCCACTATTACTTCCACCGGTGGATTCCAATATAAAATACTGTCTTGGGCTCCCAGGCCAACCCAGCCTGCAGTGGGTACCAAGAGATGTCGTGGGAGGTCAAGGTTGCAAGTGTGGTACTGACCACACCCCCCACCGAGTGGTCCCCTAAACTGTGTCTAGCACCATATGTCCAATGTGCTTACAGGTGTGTTAAAGGGTACTTCACATACAACTTACTTCCTTTCAGATAAATGTAACAAAATAAATTTTCCTACTCCTCCTTTTTCTTCATTACCATCACCTTTTTCTTCTTCATTACCATCATCTTCTTCTTCTTCATTACCATCATCTTCTTCTTCTTCATTACCATCACCTTCTTCTTCTTCATTACCATCACCTTCTTCTTCTTCATTACCATCAGCTTCTTCTTCTTCATTACCATCACCTTCTTCTTCTTCATTACCATCAGCTTCTTCTTCTTCATTACCATCAGCTTCACCATCACCTTCTTCATTATTATCACCTTTTTCTTCTTCATTACCATCATCTTCTTCTTCTTCATTACCATCACCTTCTTCTTCTTCATTACCATCATCTTCTTCTTCTTCATTACCATCACCTTCTTCTTCTTCATTACCATCATCTTCTTCTTCTTCATTACCATCATCTTCTTCTTCTTCATTACCATCACCTTCTTCTTCTTCATTACCATCATCTTCTTCTTCTTCATTACCATCATCTTCTTCTTCTTCATTACCATCAGCTTCTTCTTCTTCATTACCATCACCTTCTTCTTCTTCATTACCATCACCTTCTTCTTCTTCATTACCATCACCTTCTTCTTCTTCATTACCATCAGCTTCTTCTTCTTCATTACCATCACCTTCTTCATCACCTTCTTCTTCTTCATTACCATCAGCTTCTTCTTCTTCATTACCATCAGCTTCTTCTTCTTCATTACCATCAGCTTCTTCTTCTTCATTACCATCATCTTCTTCTTCTTCATTACCATCAGCTTCTTCTTCTTCATTACCATCAGCTTCTTCTTCTTCATTACCATCAGCTTCTTCTTCTTCATTACCATCAGCTTCTTCTTCTTCATTACCATCAGCTTCTTCTTCTTCATTACCATCAGCTTCTTCTTCTTCATTACCATCAGCTTCACCATCACCTTCTTCATTATTATCACCTTTTTCTTCTTCATTACCATCATCTTCTTCTTCTTCATTACCATCACCTTCTTCTTCTTCATTACCATCATCTTCTTCTTCATTACCATCACCTTCTTCTTCTTCATTACCATCACCTTCTTCATTACCATCACCTTCTTCTTCTTCATTACCATCAGCTTCACCATCACCTTCTTCATTATTATCATCTTCTTCTTCTTCATTACCATCATCTTCTTCTTCATTACCATCACCTTCTTCATTACCATCACCTTCTTCCTCTTCATTACCATCACCTTCTTCTTCTTCATTACCATCAGCTTCACCATCATCTTCTTCACTATCATCACCTTCTTCTTTTTCATTACCATCAGCTTCACAATCACCTTCTTCATTACCATCACCTTCTTCTTCTTCATTACCACCAGCTTCACCATCATCTTCTTCATTACCATCACCTTCTTCTTCTTCATTACCATCAGCTTCACCATCATCTTCTTCACTATCATCACCTTCTTCTTTTTCATTACCATCAGCTTCACAATCACCTTCTTCATTACCATCACCTTCTTCTTCTTCATTACCACCAGCTTCACCATCATCTTCTTCACTATCATCACCTTCTTCTTCTTCATTACCATCAGCTTCACCATCACCTTCTTCATTATCATCACCTTCTTCTTCTTCTTTATCATCACCTTCTTCTTCTTCATTACCATCAGCTTCACCATCATCTTCTTCATTATCATCACCTTCTTCTTCTTCATTACCATCACCTTCTTCTTCTTCATTACCATCAGCTTCTTCTTCTTCATTACCATCAGCTTCTTCTTCTTCATTACCATCAGCTTCACCATCACCTTCTTCGTTATCATCACCATCACCTTCTTCATTACCATCACCTTCTTCTTCTTCATTACCATCAGCATCACCATCACCTTCTTCATTATCATCACCTTCTTCTTCTTTATTACCATCAGCATCAGCATCACCTTCTTCGTTATCATCACCATCATCTTCTTCATTATCATCACCTTCTTCATTACCATCATCTTCACCATCACCTTCTTCATTATCATCACCATCACCTTTTTCATTACCATTATCATCACCATCACCTTCTTCTTCATTATCATCATCATCTTCTTCAGTATCATCATCTTCTTCATTAACATCATCTTCTTCAGTATCATCATCTTCACCTTCTTCTTCTAACAAGTCTGTTTGTGCCAGTAAACCATTCTGCATCTGTTTGTGGTGTTATGTCACAAATGGCTATCAAATATGTCTGCCCTAGCAACCAACCTGTTCCAATGGAAGTAGTACTAGAATGTTCCGTGGGACTAATGAGCCTCTCTATTGAGTTCACAGTTGCTTCTGTGTACACCAAGGTAAAGCACTGGTTCATCAAGGCACATATTTCTTCAGCAGCAGGCTAGCCAATCAGAATAAACAAAGACATATCTCACATCTGAAATTACTGGTTTAATTTAAAAATTATATATATATATATATATATATATATATATATATATATATATATATATATATATATATATATATATATATATATATATACACTCAATAGAATTCTTCTTCAGTGATTCTCTTTCTAGAGTTGTGTATCACACCCAGTTATAGATCATCATGACCAAATGGATAAGAGCACTCATTCTTAAACATTTTGTGTGCTGGCGCCGAGGTTGCGTGTTCAACCCCATCACCGGTCAACTGGAATAAAATGTTGACTTCTCATCCTTGACTTGAGGACGTAACAAACAGCATTTTTAGGTTATATAATGAGAGTAGCATGAAAAACATTGTGAAAACTTGAAGTATCAGCAGAAGAGACAGATACAGACCAAGAGAAATGATGCTGGATGGACTGAGATGGCTGCATGGAGGGATATAATCAACAGAGTTGATCCAGAACAACAAGGACCGAGATATGTGGACAGACATGACTGCCAATGCCAGTTGGCAGGGCACATGATGATGACAGCAATGGAAATGTTTGTTATGTTGATGATGTAGAATTTTCCCTATTCAGGTTGTTCACACTTGTACAACTTAAAGAGTTGGGAATCCCAGTAGGCATCCGTGTGCTCCCACACCCATGTGGGTACAAACCTGGTGCTGACTGCCATGGGGCATTGCTGTAACTCTCTAGCAATCTCACAGCACACAAAGTGTTTATGGGGCATTGCTGTAACTCTCTAGCAATCTCACAGCACACAAAGTGTTTAGTCCATAGCAGACTTCACAGAGGAGACAATGGTTAACATTCCATTCATTAGTTGGATTCCAGCTTGCCCAAGATGCCTTACATCGAGATGAAGAGAACCTTTGGCTATTATGAATCCTGACCCTGGAACATCACCAGGGCCCAAAAGCGAGGCAAAGAATAGTAACACTGTAACCTACCATGCATGTCATAAAAGGCCACCAAGGAGGGTTGGCATGGGACTAGCTACCCATCACAAAGAAAACTTAGCTGCAAACTCCAACCAAACATGAGCTAGTCTACAAAGGGCTTGACATGTGTTGGTCGAGGGACTATGCTGCACTGGGAGATGAAAGGCAGCAGAAGAATGGTAAACAACTTAATGACAGATCAATGAAGAAATAGGACAGAGTCTGCTCCTCAATGTACCATTACCTACAGTCACTTATTTGTTTGTAGTTCTGTTCTATCAATGATCTAATCATTCATTATATTATTAATGTAAACATGTATTCAAGAAATTACAACAAATGTTGAAACATGTGTTTACCTTATTTTCACAGAACAGAAGAGCTAGTTTACATGATTCTTGGTTGCCTGTAATAAAATGACACCTTTGTACATTTTCTTAAGTGAGAAATTGAAGACACACGCTGTCACTTATAACAGAAATATGTTTCACTTTTAAATTCCTTTTAAATGCAATGTTAACAAGTGCAAATGAAAGTAAAGAAACATGCATATGTATGGTCATTATGCTATACATTCATAAGCAAATATAATAATTACTTTACCAGCATTTTAATAATGTATGTTTCAAAATAATTGTTGAAATAAAGGATAGAATGTAAGACAGACCTGCGTACACGTAAACGCATTTAAAATAAAGTGTGTTCATTTGTCTGTCTCACCGTACCTCACTTTCCAGTGCAACTGACCACTTCATGTGCTGACACACAACACATCAGAATATACTTCCCTGTCAAAGTCAATGAAAGTCTATAATCAAATACATCTTACCATATTTGATGGCCAATATGTGTTGCTGATCATCTTTAATGTAACAAATGGCGGCTATTTCATGAACAGGGATCCTCAGTAAAAGTTCCTGTTGTAATGAATGACAGGCATAAGTGTATGTGGCCACAAACTTCCCTCCATTTCTAGCTTTCACCTCCCACTGAAATACATCACTGACATGCACGCACGCATGCATGTACACATGCACATACACACACGTGCACATGCACACATACACACACTAACACATGCACATCATCATCATGTAAGCAATCCTTCACAGAATGTGTGAGTCTGCTGTACACATTTTGGGAATCCTCGCCAATGCTACAGAGTTTGTGCACTGTGCTTATTATTTCCTTGTGTGATCTAAGAAGCAAACTAGAGCACTTCTGGAGGTCTTCAAATGCACTGAAGGAGATCCTTTATAAATGACAAACAACAAACCATCATACAAATATAATCTTCGTGTGCCTTGCCAGCTGGCATAGACGATCATATTTCTCCACAGATGTCATTTCCTCATGGTCTGGATCAATTCTGCTGATGATGTCCTTCCATGCCATCATCTGAGTCCATCCAGCATCATTTCTCTCTGTCTGTCTCTGCCTCTTCTCCCACTGATCTTTTCAGTCGTCACGATGTTTTCAATTGCCTCTCTTCTCATCATAATACCAAAGATCGCTATTTGTCACTTCTGCATAGTCATATATAATGTTCTTCTTTTATTAGCCCTTTCCATGCAATAACTGTTAGTAGCCCTGGCAGTCAAGGTATTCCTTACACCCATCTCAGGATCCACGTCCCCAGTGCTTCCAAGCACTTCTTCATTTGTGTATTCAAGTTCCATGATTCACTGCCATGAAGCAAAACAGATTCTTTACAAGACTGCAGTGCTCTCTTTAAATCTACGCTCTCGTACAAACATGAAGACAGCCAAACCTGACGGTATCACAGAAAACAACTGCTAACATTAGAACATGTCAATACACAACCACAGCTCTGCACACACAACTACAGAATCTGGGAGCTATTGTGGCACAGTGACTATCTTGCTTGCATGCCGGTCCGGTGGTGATGTGCTTGAATCCCTTTTGAGACAGGGATTTTTTTTTTAATTGACCTGGACTTCCTGATGAACACAGCCTAAAATGGGTACCAGGAAATGTGAGAAGTAAAGGCAGTGGGTGTGATACTGACCACATCACCCACTGATGCTCATTGGTCTAAAATATATGCAGCCAACACCATGTACCACATATGCCCACCTGATACTCATTTTTTTTAGACTGGGTTAACCTGGAAGCCAGGGTCAATTTTTTAACATCTTTGCCTCAATGGAGATTTGAACATATAACCATGGGGTCAGCAGGCAAGCATGCTAGTCACTCAGCTGTGGCAACCCCCATCAGACAAGCATGATAGCCACTGTGCTGTCACGACTCCCATATCAACTGTACAAACTAAACAGATGAAATTCATGAAGTCCTCACCTCATTAGCACTGTATTTACTAATCTTGATGTTGAAAACACTGAGGCTTAATATGGCATAGTTCTCATGTGAAACATGCATTGGGACAACGCCTTCTTTCTGTAACATGGAAACAAAACACAAGAATAACCACCGTTTTCATTCAGACTCAAGTGTTGAGATACAAAGAATATAACATTTCTTTCTCCTCTTTCTTAAAAAAGTTAAACAAGAAAAAATGTTTGTTTTGTAATCATTCAACTTAGCATCAGTTGAGATAGTTCTTGTTTATGTTTTTTGATTAAAGAGTACTTTTGCAGTTCATGGATATCTCCATAAGTGTCCAAATCTCTGCTCACAGGCCTCAGCACTGTGAACCAAATCCACAGCACTGGCGAGGATCCAATCTGTGTATACCACAATTATACATGCTAAAAATATTCATTTCTGCGTAGGTTTTCACATTTTAAAATTTAGCTTAGGCACTGGCCTTTTCAGTCTGTTCTTTTCATTTTCTAACTGCCAAAGAATTTTTAATGTATGCAACATGCACATCGGTTCTCCAAGTTCTGCCCTTGTCTGAGATGGCTAGCCTTTCAATCCACTACTCTGGGATTTGTGCATACTATACCATTCTTTTCTTGTGTATAAAAATCTACAGTCCATGACATGAATCAAACGTCTGCACAAACCTGAGCTTTCTACCTCAGTTGAGATGGTATGTATTTACACCAATAGAAAGATAATGGCAGCAGAATTTAATCAATACAAAATGGCTACCATCAAATCTTGACTATAATGTGCACAGGAGTATAGTAAGTAAGTGAGTAAAGGATCTTTTTACATGCCTTGAGATGCAGTGGGTATATGGTGTTAGCCCCATATGTTTATAGACCAATCAACACTGGAGGTGTGATCAGGTCAATATCACGATGGCCGCCTTTATATCCCAAGACATTTATTTGTACCAATTTTAGGCTGGGTCGACCTGGGAGCCAAGGTCAAACTGTCACTGTCATTTACTGCCAATATAATACCTTGCGGTGTATGGCAGAAGGGTCTTTGAGCCTGAGGAATAAAGGCCACCAGGGTAGTGCAGTCGCTGCGAACTGTGCAGATTAGGATTTTCTTTTTCCCCCCGACAGAAAAAAATCTGACACCTTACCGAGGGATCGAACCCGGGTCTCCTGAAGGAGAGTCCGGCGTTCTACCCACTTGGCCAGCCACGCCAAGGTCAATCTTACAAATCTACCACAATGCAAATTTGAACTAATGACCACAGGGCAGGCCGGCAAGCTTGCTAGCCACTACACTACCACACCACCCACAGAAGTCTGGTATGCAGGCTTTATTGGTAGTCAGATCAGAAGGTAAAATTGAGTTTTACAAGTTCAGTGTGCAGCCACAGGTACTTCACTGATTGGTAATGAAGCTAAAAGGTTGCAGTATAGCTGTTCATGTTAAGTGATCCAGATAGTTTACAATATGAAATAAATTTCAGAAGTTACATGCTTTGATCAAATCCAAGTGATCCTCACTCCTTATATAAATTATATCTCCCCTGATGTGTCTCCACCTTGCCGCGGTTGGGGAGCTTGTGTGTCCCTCTGACCCCATGTGCTTGCCGATGGATGAAAACTACATATCGGACAGCTTATGGGATAGGGGCCAGACTAAGAGAGACACAACCTGCTGCTCTGCGGGTTAGACTGAGGTGAGGATAACAGTCAGAAGTTTAAATCAATCACACAAAGGCAGAAGTTCTTGGTCCGGACAAAACACTTAAGGCTCCCTGTCGAGGGCTGTGGCTGAACGCCTCTAAGCCACAAACCCTCGGATCTGAGAGCCGGGCCAATCCCCTCCTACCGAAAAATAGAGGCGTGATACTGAGCAAGCTACATGCTCAGGTCTGATACAAGTTCGAAGGCTCTCAGCTGGAGGATATGAGAGATCCCTGGATGAGAGGGCCAGGCCGTTTCTCGTTCACTGCTCCACGAAGGTAAGATGCTGAGCCGGCAGCACATGTAGCCTACCTTGTGAGCAAGTACAAAAAGTCAGAAAGGTGCCCCAGTTGAAGGAAATGGTTACGAAAACTGTCTGTATCTAACTCATAGAGAGTGTAGACAAAAGTGGAAGAACGTCTCAATGACACGAAATGGAACGCACGGCGAGCGAATCTTTGCGTTGTCCGAAGTCAAAAATAAAAGCTTACCGAGTTGATGGCGCTCGCAGTCTGACCGCTCCTGGTGTGTGCTTCAGCAATCAGTGGCAAGCGAGACTCACAACACATGAAAGTGAGGAACTAAAGCAGCCATGAGCAGGATGTGGCAACTCCTCGAGTGTGCCCAGACTCAGAGCAACATGTGCCGGCTCTGCAATTATGGAAGCCTCCTTGGATAGCCAGGGAATGCCCATGATCTGCCCCTGCCTTCCCTTGAGGGCCAACCGCGATGTCGTTGATCGTTCTATCTCGGTATCACCAGCTGAGATGAGGGCGACATCACAACAGTTTAACGTGCCTCGAAACCAGAGGAAGGCTAACCTCATTAAAAAATGCCCGCCGGAAGTCGGAAGTGTCGTCCTACGGGTGGCAAACTAAAAATTGACACTACGCAATTACGTCCGAGTGAAATGTCTCGTCCGAATGTCTCTCGTGCTAGGAACAGCTCTGACTACCTAGTTTCCGAATGTCGTTCTTGTTCAGAACAGCTCTGACTAGGTAGTTTTCCGAATGCCTGTCGTGCCTGGAACAGCTCTGAAGGGCGCAACGACAAGCACATGTCCGAAAACTCGCTGAGTGGATACCGTCTGCAAACTTGTCTGGTTTGTGCAGGAATGGCCCAGGGCAAACGAAATGACCAATATATTGAAGTGAGGATTTAAAGCAGCCATGAGCAGGACGTGACGATTTCCCTCGGTGAGCCCAGAATCAGGGCGCTATATGTCGGCCCTGCAACTATGGAAGCAACCTTGGATGGCGGAAAATGCTATGGACTGTCCCTGCCTTCCTTTGAGGGATGACCGTTGTCTTCGACCGTTCAACCTTGGCCAGCTGGGCTGTAGATGGCACCACAAAAGTGAGTCTCCCAGGAATGCTACCTGGTCAAAAAAGCACGCTGTAGCCGGATGTGTTGGCCTACGGGTTTCGGCCCAAGGACGCATAACTGACACACCGCAATCACATCTGAAAAAACACTCCAGATGAACGAAAAGAAGAAGAAGAGATATAAATTATTATAAATATGTGACCATTCACGACACTTGATTACTTGAATAGTGGTTGCTGTTGTCTCAAACCAATATCCAGACATCATCTAAAGTAGGTCAATAGTACACAGCCAATAACGCAATTAGGTTCAAATGGTCATCACAAAATTGTGTCATAGGTAACACTAGATGAATAAAGAAAAGAACAAATGCATCCATACTTCAAGAGCTGAATACTGAAGAAGGTTGGCTATTAAAGACAATAACCCCGGGAAGGTTAACCCGGTCAACAGATAAGAAATCGGATGTGTCGGCCTAAAGGCGCAAGAACGCAGCTCTGCTGTAAACAGGCACAACGCAGTCACATCCACACAAAAAATCTGGATGAACGCAGAAGAAGAAGAAGAAGACAAAAGACAATAATACAAAGGAAATTAAAATATTTTGATCACTTGAAACGTCATGAAGTTTCTGGAGAGTACAATCATGGAGGGGTATATGCCTGGGAAGAGAGGAAGAGGAAGGCCAAAGAGAAGGTGGGTGCAGGATGTGGCGGATGATCTCCAGATGGGTGTTTCAGATGCGGGACATCTTGCTTATGATCGAGAGGTTTTCCGAAAGGTTGTTATGAAAGTGAGGTTCTGCAAATGACATGCTACTGAATGAAAGAACGGTAACACTAGTCATCCTGTAGTTTCCCTTTTCTTTCAGAAACTATCAAATTCATGTGAGCTTAAAGAAGCAAAATATTTGACAACTAAACTAATGAAGACGTAGGATGTGTGACAAAAATTACAAGCACAATTTCTAAAGCAAAAGCTGCATTTCAGAAATGAAAAAAATAATCATCTGCCTATCATCTCTTAATGAAGCATAAGTCCTCAATCAACTGACACCAAGCTCCTTGTAGGCTTCTTCATGATTGGTTGGATTTTACAGCTAAAGTTTCCAATGCAATAAGGTAGCCAGTCTTACACTAACCCTACTTAGTCGCCTCGTACAACTTGCAATGTTTAGAAGTTTTTGCCTTTGGGTTGTTCAACTTATGAAAGTACCTAAGATGTTCTAGTATGGCTACTTCAGAACCATGGAAGGCGAGTGACATATCTGTATATTCATCCCATCCATTTGATTCAGACTTTTCACGTGGCAATTTCTCTCTCAGAATATTATTGACTGTGTGTCTGTCTCTTCTATGCAGAAAATATTGCTGACTACAACTTGTATTCTTCAGCTTTAAATACACTTACATAATCGTCATCCATGGCTTAGGAAATAGTGAGACATGCAGTTTCAAAATTTCTCTTGAGTTATTTACTCGCCCTGCCTCCTGAAGGCATTCAGGATGTCAGTCTTATCCATTGTTCATCTGTTCCCAGTGCAGCCAAGCCCACAAACCTATTTGCTCATTCATTACTTCTTACACCTGCATGTCCTGGCTAAAAATGAAAATATTCAGTCTTGACCTCCTCAAAGATTCAAGCCATTGCCTTCTGGTCCAGCCCATTTTTATCTTGCTTATCATACTCATGAAGTTATTCAGAAAACATGCATGGGTGAACATTTGAGTTTCCAGTCATGTTATTGCCATTGTTACTGTTTTGACCTCCATGGCTAATTCTGCTCACAGTCATGGCAAAAGCTCCACTGTCTTACTTATCCGTTCCCCCTCAAATGTGGATCATGGAAGCCCATGAGCCCTATCTGTGTAGATGGTTATATCCCCTTTAGAAGAATTTTCAAAAACAAGTGCCTGTACTTCTGCCTCAAACACGATCTGGTTCTGTGGTTTACATTTTCTGTCCAGTCTGATGCACACTGAAAAAGACATATTGCTCTCTTCTGGCACAGGCTGCCATTCTTCACCAGGTTCTATGTCTTCTATTGAGCACACTACACCTGTTAAATACTGTCTCCAGCATGACCCATCTAAGAGTTTGCTCTGCTTAACCTGCAATCCCTTTTTCTCATAATCTCATTCTGCAATGGATTTTGTGTGTCGGCATTTACTCAAAGGTATGCACATGCAAGGCACATCCTTGTTCTATCCTCCATGGTTGGAAAATCAAGAAGGTAGTGCATCGTCTTACACGTCTTATCTTTTGTGCACCCAAGTAGGATGCACAGTGCGTCATTCTGCACCTTTTCTAGTCTCTCCATCTACATATGGCTAAGAGTCAGGATTGCCAGAGCTTACTCAACTGCAAAAAGGACCAGACCCTGGTATAAGAGACAGTATTGGTGTTGTTCACAATTTGCCACAGCCATCACTCTCATCGCAGTCAAATCCTTTTGAGCTTTCAGGATCATGTGGTCAATGTGTTCGGTAAAGAAAGACTTCTATCAAACTGCAGTCCTAAGTATTTATATGAATTCTATCCACTACCTCCGAGCAAAGTTTTACAGTTGGTGTTGGAGTGTAAACAAATTGGTTATTTAACAAGAACCACATCAGAGCTGCCTTCATTAAGTTCATCAGTGCTCCCACTTCCCCACACCATCTGCTTGTGCGGTTGAATTCTGACTGAAGTTCTTCAACAACCTGCAGTTGGTCTTTTCCCCGATGGTACAGCAACACAATGCCATCATAGGAAAGTGTTCTTTCCCCATCCCGTGATTTGTTCATCCATGATTCT
Source organism: Cepaea nemoralis (assembly GCA_014155875.1). Taxonomy (NCBI): domain Eukaryota; kingdom Metazoa; phylum Mollusca; class Gastropoda; order Stylommatophora; family Helicidae; genus Cepaea; species Cepaea nemoralis. Next base: position 249,149 of record JACEFZ010027511.1, on the reverse strand, counting down.
CAATGTGTAAACACTGAATGGCATTGAGGGGAGTCAACACATGTATTGATCAATGCTGTCGGAGACAGCAATTTGTGGAGAGGCATGATCGCCCATGCCAGCCGGCAAGGCATTGGATGATGAAACATTGAATAGCACAGACGATAAAAGGTGGACCTTGTGGTAGACCAGGTTGTGTTATTGGTTCCGACATTCTTCTTTCACATTTAAACACAATCTGATGTTTACAGTGTTTTAAATGGTCAGGTTATCAAATGTTCACAGGAGAAACATGACTGCAGGTGTACAAAGCCTTACAGGCTTAGGAGGAAATTGGTGATGGTGAAGGGAAGAGGGGGTGGGGTTGGAGGGTTGAGAGAATGTGGAAGGTGAGAGAGAAGAAGAAACAGCAAAAGAATATCATACCTTTCCCTTGTCAATAATTCTTAGAACATCTGTCCGGTTGGTTATATCCAGGTCAGGGGATACTCCATCTATTTCACCAACAAACTGTTCATGGAATTCACAGAATCAGTCAAGGATGTTTGGTGATGTTGGGAACATGTGATCAATGAATCAAGTTTGGTGATGTTCGGAACATGTGATCAATATATCAAGTTTGGTTATGTTGGGAACATGTGATCAATGTATCAAGTTTGGTGATGTTGGGAACATGTGATCAATGTATCAAGTTTGGTTATGTTGGGAACATGTGATCAATGTATCAAGTTTGGTGATGTTGGGAACATGTAATCAATATATCAAGTTTGGTTATGTTGGGAACATGTGATCAATGAATCAAGTTTGGTTATGTTGGGAACATGTGATCAATGTATCAAGTTTGGTGATGTTGGGAACATGTGATCATTGTATCAAGTTTGGTGATGTTGGGAACATGTAATCAATATATCAAGTTTGGTTATGTTGGGAACATGTGATCAATGAATCAAGTTTGGTTATGTTGGGAACATGTGATCGATGTATCAAGTTTGGTGATGTTGGGAACATGTGATCAATGTATCAAGAGCCGCTTGGTATAGAATGAGTTCAATATATAGATTTTGTTATTAAGAAATAGGATGAGCACAAATATCAGCAAATATTCAGTTTCTAAGAACAGACAACATGCATCGCGATAGTAAAGTGCGTTTTGTGTATGCCCAGAATAATGAACAAAACAATGGCATTCATATACCTCATATCTAGGTAAAAATGTTCACCCGCCAGCCCGGGGATCATGGTTTAAAATTTGCATCAAGGCAGACTTAAAATGGACCTGGACCCCCAGGTTAACCCAGCTTAAAATGGCTACCAGGAAATGTCTTGGGAAGGAAAGGCGGCCGGCATGATATTGACTACATCGCTCTCAAGTGATAATTGGTCTAAACATGTATGGGGTTATTACCATATGTCCCTCCCCTGCCTGTATTCGAGAACATCATCTGCAAATGTCAGTATCCTTCCAGCCCCATGTTTAGTTTTTTTTTTTGCATAGCCCTTACAGGACGTTGCAGTCAACACCAGCATTTTTCACCTACTGTTGATGAACTAGGCAATATTATGCTCAGTAGTTTGCCATTGCTTTCTGAGAGACCGGCTCACATACTCCGTAAGTTACCAACGAGGCGAGAACCGCTACCGATTCGTTTACGTTACTCACGAGACTATACAGGATTACGGAGAAAGACGTTAACCTCTAGGCCAGGGAGACTAGCGCTTGGTGAATGCCATCTTTTCCTCACTTTGGCAAGTGATGAGCCCAGGCATCAAACCCGCCTCCGACCGTGCTCATGTCATTACTAGTGCAGTTCGCTATCACCGAAGCCCCTGGTGCTTCGAGTAAATTGTGAGACAATACTTATTACACAAGTAAATAGTGAGACAATCTACATATATATAACATACCTGAACTGCTTTCTCAACATAGTCTTCAATAAGGTACTGTGATTTTATCTGATACATCGGTGTCTTCAAATCATAGCTGTTCAATGTTCTCACTCTATCATAAACCTTTGAAGATCGGGGCTCCGCCCACGCAGCTGATGAAATGTCCTGAGACTAAAATCAACAGTCACAAAACTATATTAAGATTACTAATAAGCATCTGCATATAATTAAATGTTACAATATAACAGCTATTTCGCTAGCTTAACAGAAAAAATACTCTGATAAGCTAAATTACAAGTTACTTACTTTATTATAGTATTTTTTATTTGGAATTTTGTAAAAAATTTGTCACGAAGCTGAGTATCTTGTATGTCTGAGAGCAAGGATGATTAGGTGGCCAATCTTTTCCTCACTTTGGCAAGTGATGAGCCCAGGCATCAAACCCACATTCAACCGAGCTCATGTCATTACTAGTGCAGTTTGCTATCACCTTCGCTAGAGCGCACACCATTTTGTGACAACAATCGCCATTTTTCTGTAATGTTGAGGAGAGGGCCTGGAGACCACTGTGACAACCAGGAAAATAAAGGGTTTTAGAGAAAAGGTGGAGAATATGCTAGATGGATTGGCAGAGTTCTATAGAACAAGATCAGAGGTATAACTTTCCAAGAAACACAAAACAAACAAATGGTTGTGGAGGAACAAAGTTGTCTGTCCCTCTAGCACAGCACATAATGATGATGATTGTCAAAATCTTAGAAATCAACAAACTGTAAAAATCATAAAATTGTCAAAATCTTACAAATCAACAAACTGTAAAAATCATAACTTGTACTTTAATGTATTTTCTCTAATTTTTCACAAATTTTGATCTATTTTGCCAAATGCAGCTAATAATATTAAACCCAACAGTACCTTATTAGGCCTCAAAGTTAATTATATACATAGATATTGTTAATTTTGTGTCAAATAAATGGGTTTTAAACAGCAGTAAAAGAAAAACAGAACAAAATGTAAAAGGCCAGTTTGAACTCCTAAACATAACCTCTATAAAAAGTTTTACTATGGAACCACAGACAGGTATGTGGGATGATTCTTGACTTGCAGTTCAGACAGTATTGTACCATTAGAACTTGTCTTCTGTACCTACCAGATGGAACAAATATGGAAATATAGAAGCACATGCTGTACTAAAGCACTATATAACAATAACATGCTTCCAGAAAATGAAATTAATCAACAATGAAGAAACTGACAATGAGTAATGAAACAGAGATGAAACAAGGAAATACTGTTACAAGATCTTAATTGACAATGAGTAATGAACAAGTGAAGAAATTGGGAAATAATGTTACAAAATCATACATCAACAGTGAGTAATGAAACTGAAGAAAATGGAAAATTCTGTTACTAGATCACACATTGACAATAAGTAATGAAACAGTGAAGAAACTGGGAAATACTGTTACTAGATCACACATTGACAATAAGTAATGAAACAGTGAAGAAACTGGGAAATACTGTTACAAGATCAGTCACTGACAATGAGTAATGAAACAGCAATGAGATGGGATATACTGTTACAAGATCACTCACTGACAATGAGTAATGAAACAGTGAAGAAACTGGGGAATACCGTTACAAGGTCACATATCAACAATGAGTAATGAAACAGTGAAGAAACTGGGAAATACTGTTACAAGATCACTCACTGACAATGAGTAATGAAACAGAGAAGAAACTAGGAAATACTGTTACAAGATCATTAGTTGACAATGAGTAATGAAACAGAGAAGAAACTAGGAAATACTGTTACAAGATCATTAGTTGACAATGAGTAATGAAACAAAGAAGAAACTAGGAAATACTGTTACAAGATCATTAGTTGACAATGAGTAATGAAACAGAGAAGAAACTGGGAAATACTGTTACAAGATCATTAATTGACAATGAGTAATGAAACAGAGAAGAAACTAGGAAATACTGTTACAAGATCATTAATTGACAATGAGTAATGAAACAGAAGAAACTAGGAAATACTGTTACAAGATCATTAGTTGACAATGAGTAATGAAACAGAAGAAACTAGGAAATACTGTTACAAGATCATTAGTTGACAATGAGTAATGAAAAAGCAAAAAAATTGGGAATTAATGTTACAAAATCACACATCGACAGTGAGTAATGAAACAGTTAAGAAACTAGAAAATGCTGTTACTAGATCACACATTGACAATAAGTAATGAAACAGTGAAGAAACTGGGAAATACTGTTACAAGATCAGTCACTGCCAATGAGTAATGAAACAGCAATGAGACTGAGATATACTGTTACAAGATTACTCACTGATAATGAGTAATGAAACAGTGAAGAAACTGGGAAATACTGTTACAAAATCACTCACTGATAATGAGTAATGAAACAGCAAACAAACTGGGAAATAATGTTACAAGATCACTCACTGATGAGTAATGAAACAGCGAACAAACTGGGAAATACTGTTACAGTATTTACATCGACAATGAGTAATAAAGCAGCAAACAAATTGGGAATCTGTTACAAGGTCTCTCACTGACAATGAGTAATGACACAACGAAGAAACAGGAAAATACTGTTACAAGATCACTCATCAAAACCATAAGGAAAAGAAAAATAAGATTTATAGACATATCAACAAAAGAGGCAGACTATAAAAATTAGTATTCCATCCATCCATCATGTGCCATGCCGGTAAGCGTGGGCGGTCATGTTCTGCCATCTCACTCGATCACCAGAGTCGTGGATCAGCTCCGTGTTTCTGTCTCGACCATGCCACAAGGCCAAGCCATCCAGGTACTTGCTTCTAGGTCTTCCCCTTGGTCTGTTCCCCTCGATCTTACCAGTTGTCACCAAATTCTCCAATCTATTTCTTCTCATAACATGCCCAAAAAATTTTGACTGTCTACGTCTAATTTCTCTAATCAATTTACGATCTTCATTTGTTTCTTGAAGGACTTGTTCATTGGTCTTTCTGGCTGTCCATGGTATTCTTTGCATTTTCCTCAGAAACCACATCTCTACAGCCATCAGATGTTTTTCAGCCTGATTGCTCATTGTCCACGCTTCACATCCATATAAAAGTACAGGTTCAATGTAGCATCTCAACACTCTTTTTCTCGTTTCAATTGACATCTTTTTATTGGTAAATATGTTTTTCATCTTGCTAAAGTAATGACAGAAACACCAATTATCTGCATGAATGAATCATAGAAAATTAAATAGCAAACACACTGGAATTCTTGTCCAAGACTAGCATGAGAAATAAATTCACATATATTGATTAGCACTCACTGAAGTAGAACAATGAAACAGAGATTAGAGGACACACTTGACAATGTAACAATTGAAATCTATAGTGATCACAGTGGGATGCTAACCTGCTGCTGCCTTGAATTGAAAATAGTACCTTGCTGCAAGAACAAGTGTACTTTGACACATAGCCAACTAATCACCCCTAAAACAAGAGAGATTAACAACGCATTAAAAATGAGAATTGTTAAATGCCTATGTATATTCAACGCTACTGTATGGCACGGAAGCCTGGACATTGAACAAGCAACTAGAAAGTCAAATAGATGCCCTAGAGATGTGGATATACAGAAGAATATGTCTTATTTTATGGAAACAAAAACAATCAAATGCAGAGGTTCTATAAAACTGGGAATGAAGAGAGAGTTGATGAAAGAAATAAAGAGGAGCCAAGTGAAATATTTTGGCCACGTTAAAAGACATGATACTCTTATAAAAACCATACTGGAGGGCAAGGTTGAGGGCAAGCGAGCAAGAGGTAGACATCGATATAAGTGGGAAGATAACATCAAGAGATGGACGAACATCAGCCTGACAGAATGTACAGTCAGGACAATAGGCAGACAGTGTTGGAGATCCACTGCAGCCAACCTTCATTGTGGAGATGGCACCTGATTGATTGAAAAAAGGTGTCTTCATTATCCAGCAGTGCTCACAACTTTGGAATATGGACAGAATTCATATCTAGCCACGGAAAAAAAAACATCATAGGTTTCTGTGGATATTGCTGTTTAGAATTGACACTGATTTTAACAATAGTTTTCAAATGAATGCATACAGTTAAACGTGTATCATAAAAATCATAAAAGCTTTCCTAAAACAAAAATGTAGATTTCCAGGGGGAGAAAATCAATATTCAATGTTTCGCAAGGGTCTCTTCATACCCTTTCAGATTATCTGAGTAAATGAGTCGATGAATCATAAACAATCAATGTAAACAGCAAAACCATATCGCAGGGTCTAATGGTCAAGTTATGGAGGTTAATTTTTATTTTAGCTCTTCTGGTCAGCTGACTTGTAGAAATCATGGCACAGTTTCAGTTTTGTTCCCTAGAATTTATAAGTCTCCAGGATTTAAACTAAGTGGCCTTATTGCAGTTTTTAATGTAGTTGTATCATTTCATTTTGCTGAGGAATGCTTCCTAACTGTAATATCCATTTGTGATTAGTAAAGCTGACCTATTCCGCTTTTGTTAATTTACTCACAGAAGAAAGTTTAGTCAGATTAGTAATAGTAATAGTATTTTTACTATTTATTTCTATTTAACACAGAAACTTGCCAAATTTAATTAGATCTTTATTGCCTTGAATTAATTAAGCACTAATGTAGGTAGGTTCATAAGTTAAGATTAAGATGATAACAAACGATAATTATTATTACTTTAACTATGATAACTTAGAAACTTTATTTAACTTTTGTGAGAAACAGAAAAAAAGAAAGTCGAGGAATTTCTCAAATGTCGGTCCACATCGTTCTTTTACATTGAATGAAAGATACTACTAGTCTACCTTTGACTGCCTTGCTTTCATTTTGAATTTGTCCCCCATGTCCAGAAGATCATCATGTCCCTGTGTGGATATGTTTATCTAGTATGATTAGTTGCTCAATACTTTATACAGCTCGGCTAGGAGTCCATTTTGTTAACAAACATTGAATAGAAAGTTATCCGCAAACATTAAACCAGGGTAGCTCCCCTTGAACGGTTCCTTTAGATCAGTGATTCTCAACTGGTTGGGAATTCTCTCTTTCTCTTCCCCCCCCCCCCCCCCCCCCCCGAATTTTAGGTTTTTTTTTGGGGGGGGGGAGGTTAAGATTATTTCAAGATCGCTTTAATATAAGAACCGATTACTTGATATTGTTTTTCCCTCCATACTTTACGGTTCTGTACTTCTCCCCTTCTGAAATTTGTTATATAACGTAAGTAGACCCGCAAATCACATTTTATGTAGACGTCTAGACTTGTTCTAGTCAATCAATCAATCATGTGCCATGCCGGAAAGCGTGTGCGGTCATGACTCGCCATTTCACTCGATCACCAGTGTCGTGGATCAGCTCAGTGCCCCCGTCTCGTCCGTGCCATGTGGCCAAGCCTTCCAGGTATTTTCCTCTCGGTCTTCCTCTTGGTCTGTTCCCTTCGATCTTGCCAGTTGTCACTAAGGTCTTCAATCCATTTCTTCTCATAACATGTCCAAAAATTTTTGACTGTCTACGTCTAATTTCTCTAAACAGTTTACGATGTTCATTTGTCTCCTGTAGTACTTGGTCATTGGTTTTTCTGTCTGTCCATGGTATTCTTTGCATTTTCCTCAGAAACCACATTTCTGCAGCCATCAGATGCTTTTCAGCTTGACTGCTCATTGTCCAAGTTTCACATCCATACAAAAGAACAGGCTCTATGTATCCCCTCAACACTCTTTTTCTCGTTTCAATTGACATCTTTTTATTGGTCAGAATGTTTTTCATCTTGCTAAAGGCTACTTTCGCCATGGCGATTCTTGTTCTAATCTCTTCAAGGCATCTCCCATCAGATGTTATGACTGTTCCAAGATAATTGTACCGATTCACTTGTTGAAGAATATTTCCATTTACTTGTATATTACATTGTGGCACTTCTTCCTTCCTAGTGACGACCATAACCTGAGTCTTTTTACAATTTAATTCTAACCCCAGTTGCTCACTGTGTACAACAACCGCACCTACTAATTGTTGCAGGTCCTGCGCATTGTCTGCAATTAATACTGTATCACCTGCATATCTAATGTTATTGATGTTTCGCCCTCCAATGCTGATTCCATTTATATCCTCTACATTTCTGAAAATATTTTCACTTCGTGAGAGTGCCCGGTTATGGGCTTCGTATATCGACATTCCCATGGATTCTGTTATTCCCTCCGTCCAACGTTTACGTGGTCGGCCTCTTCCTCTGTTTCCATCTGGTCTGTACATCATTGCTTGTTGTGGCATGCTGTTGACTGGTAGCCTACTTGCATGGCCAAACCATTTGACTTGCTTTCTAATAAAATCTAGAGCAGCTTTAACCCCCACTTTAGTCCTGATTTCTTCATTTCTGATCTTATCTCTTCTTGATACGTTGAGTATTCTTCTCAGGAACCTCATTTCTGTTGTTGTGATTTTTCTTTTCTCTTTTTCTGTCATTGTCCAGGTTTGGCATTGGTAGCACAGAGTTGGTAGGAAGATTGTGTTGTAAAGTGCTTTCTTAGTAGTTATTGATATATGTTTGTTCTTTAGTATTGGTGCCATTTGTCCAATGAGTTGATTTGCCTTATTGCACCTATTTTCGATCTCGTCTTCTGATCTGCCATTTGATGATATTATACTTCCTAGGTACTTGAAGCTCTTTACTTGTTTCAAGGGATGTTCGTTTAGGTGAATTGTTGCTGTTTGTTCTTCTTTAGTTATAGTCATTACCTCTGTTTTGCTTGTGCTAATTTTCATGTTATGTTCCCTACACGTTTCGTTTAGACTATTCATGTGGTCTTGTAATTCAGCTTCTGATTTTGCTATTAGTGCTTGGTCGTCCGCAAACAGGAGTTCTCTAATGGTTAGATTTGCAGATGGGGTTTTTGGTAAAAATTGTTTCCGGTTTTTTGAAAAATTCCAAAAAAACCAATTTAAAAAATGTAAAAAAAAAAAAAGAAAAACCCCTTTAATCGGAAAAAGGGGTTTTCCCTAAATTTTGGGGTCAAGTTAAAAATGGAGGTTTTAATTTGGGTTTATTTTAAGGCCCCCCCCCCCCCCCCCCCCCCTTTTTTTTTTTTTTTTTTTTTTTTTTTTTTTTTTTTTTTTTTTTTTTTCGGGGTTTTTCAGTTTTGATTTTGGGTAAGAAATTTTTTTTTCCCCATGGGCAAAATAGTTTCAGTTTTTTTCCCTAGAATTTATAGTCTCCAGGATTTATACTAATGGCCTTATTGCATTTTTTAAAATGTAGTTGTATCATTTCATTTTGCTGAGGAATGCTTCCTAACTGTAACGTCCATTTGTGATTAGTAGTAAAGCTGACCACTTCCGCTTTTGTTAATTTACTCATAGTTTAGATTAATATTTATTTCAGTATTTAACACATAGAATAGAAACTTGCCAAATTTAATTAGATCTTTACTGCCTTGAATTAATTAGGCACTAATGTAGGTTCATAAGTTAAGATTAAGATGATAACAAACGACGTCAATATTATTATTGGTCCTTTTGCTTTCTTTCACCCCAAACAAAAGGGAATCCCAGGGTATGACGTCACATCCAGGGGTTCCCTGTGTTGCGCCAACATCCAGGGGGTTTCCGTGTGTTGCGCCGTAGCTCGGTGCGCAATTCTACGCGCTATTCTTTCACTTTCCGGTTAGGGTTAGGGGTAGGGTTAGGGATTAGGGTTAGGGTTGTGTGTACCCTAACCCTAACCCCTAACCCTACCCCTACCCTAACCGGAAAGTGATTGCAGGACCGATGCAAATGAGGATCGAAGGGAGACAGACACTCACACAGAAACGGTTGCCACAGCCCAAAGAAACAACACTGTGGTGTGGGGCAATTGAAACGCACTGACACGCACTCCAGCCGAACACAGAGGAGATCACCGTCGGCGCTAAATATAGCTGGTGACTCTAAATATAGCTCGCAAAGTTTGTTTGGGGTGAAAGAAAGCAAAAGTACCTTATTATTAAGAAATACGTAGCTATTAGAGAACATATGATACTAATTAGTATAACTACTAATCTAATACTAATATTACTAATAACTTTAACTACGATAACTTAGAAACTTTAACTTTTGTGAGAAAAGAAAGTCGAGGAATTATTATATATTTAATTTTCTCAATTATCGGTCCACATCGTTCTTTTAAATTGAATGAACCGAAAGATACTACCTTTGACTGCCTTGCTTTCATTTTGAATTTGTCCCCCATGTCCAGAAGATCATCATGTCCCTGTGTGGATATGTTTATCTAGTGACAATATCTTTGTTGCTCAATACTTTATACAGCTCAGCTAGGAGTCCATTTTGTTAACAAACATTGAATAGAAAGTTATCCGCAAACATTAAACCAGGGTAGCTCCCCTTGAACGGATCCTTTAGATCAGTGGTTCTCAACTGGTTGGGAATTCTCTCTCTCTCTCTCTCTCTCTCTCTCTCTCTCTCTCTCTCTCTCTCTCTCTCTCTCTCTCTCTCTCTCTCTCCGGGAATTTTAGGGTTTTTTAGGGGTTAAGATTATTTCCCCGGGAAGGTTAACCCGGTTAACAAATGCCCGCAGAAGTCGGATGTGTCGGCCTAACGGCGCAAGAACGCAGCTCTGCTGTAAACAGGCACAACGCAGTCACATCCGGAAAAAAAAATCCGGATGAACGCAGAAGAAGAAGAAGAAGAAGATTATTTAAAGATCTCTTAATACAAGAACCGATTACTTGATATTGTTTTTCCCTCCATACTTTACGGTTCTGTATTTCTCCCCCTTCTGAAATTTGTTTTATAACGTAAGTAGACCCACAAATCACGTTTTATGTAGACGTCTAGACTTGTTCTAGTATGTGTTATTAAATTTAACTTCCATTTCTACATATACTGTGTAGGGGCGGGGGGGGGGGTTATATGGAGAAAATATGAAGGGAGGGGGGGGGGGGTGACATTCTGAACATATGGTAAAGGGGTGCATGGGCCTAAATGGTTGAAAACCACTTCTTCTTCTTCTTCTTCTTCTTCTTCTTCTTCTTCTTCTTCTTCTTCTTCTTCTTCTTCTTCTTCTTCTTCTTCTTCTTCTTCTTCTTCTTCTTCAGCGTTCTGAGCCATTGAGGTTCTTTGCTGCAGATACAATCCGTCTCCATTCGTCTCTCTGGTTGACCTTCTCTTGCCAGTCGTTGATTCCAAGTGTTTGTACGTCTGTATATATATATATATATATATTATCTCTCCACCGTCTTCTTTGTGAGAACCACTGCTTTAGATAATATCGTATGGAGTTGTAAGTGATGTTTGTCCACAGCCTCTTTTCACGTGTTGTTAGTAATTTCCGGTTACAGCTGATTATCCACACCATGGTATCATACTGACTAGACTCTTCTCGAAATTCTAGTTTCCATTCCAATATTTTTCCATTTTATCCATTTTCCATGTATATAATAGATATAAAACAAGGCGAGACAGCGGAGAAGGCTTTGTGCTGGCTATGGAGCAAGCGTATTCAAACTTTGCAATGTCAACGTCTCTCAAGAAAGGACATATCAACCTCGGTAAGACCGAAACCTCACAATAAGTCACTTCCATATTGACGTGGATAGGCCTTAGGTTCATACCAGAATGCGATCAGCGTTGCCAGTAGTGGGTTGTGCTCAATATTTAAATTTCAAATCCCGAAACAACCAAATAATCAACATCACAATAAGACTGAAATATAGTAACCTCACGATGAGACTGAAACAACAGCTACGATCTCGTAACATCACCAGGTAGGAACAGGCACCCAAGCCGACTCGCTACAGAGGGGTGGAAACATCACAATGTAGCTAGTATCACTCGGGCCGGCAATGTCCGAAGTCTCTACGGTCAAGAGACGGCAACAGCCGCTTGTGGTGGACTAGTACGTCTTGTAAGGACCACGCCCCTCTGCAATACCGAGGACCGGGGGGGGGGGGGGGGGGGTGGCAGTGCAAAGCTTTAATAGAATTAGCCCAGTAGAAGAGCTGGTGGGTCCACAAGTTGTGGACGAGGTACGAAGAAGGCAACAACGACGTCTACTGACTTGGTCATAGCTAGTCGCCAAAGCGGGTGTGAAAACGAAGGCCAACTGTCGGGAAAAGAAGCTGGCTTTCCCGCGGTCAGTTACGGTGCAGTGTCCACGCTGGTAGATGCAACGGGTGTTCGCCTCCGAGGGAAGGGTAGGCTTCTGGGCAGACATACTTAACCTTATCGATAAAAGAAATGTACGATCACAAACGTCTCAAAGGTGTTTACGCACGACAGGAGAAAAACAGCCGGGAGTCATAACCTGGAAGGACCCGCCCCCTGAGAGTGTCAAGAAGGAAAAGGGACCGAAAGATTCGGCGGACGGGGAATCCTTCTGATTATCAGAAACCTCCTGTGTGTATATTGCATATATAGGGTTGAAAGGGATGATGAAAAATAATACAGAAAGGTGTGCATTGTCTGCGTCTTCTGATAAGGAGAATCCTTTGCTTGACAAGACGTCGTCACTGCTGTTTTATCTGCCCTGGGTGTTATCAGCATATTTATATAAAACTATTCATCTGCTGTCTGTAAGCAGTCTGTCAATAATTTGTTCAATCAATCAATCAATCATGTGCCATGCCGGAAAGCGTGGGCGGTCATGATTCGCCATTTCACTCGATAATTTGTTAGCTGTCCATAATTCGCCGCATAACTCAGAACTAGCAAAATATAGCTCTTTCTGTCATTCACTCACACATATGTTAGTTTCCTGTCCACAACATGACGTTGCAAACAGCCCCAGGATCTTTGTTGGGTGCTTGTGATTTACTAGGCAATCTTTTATTCAGTGGTTTGCCATTGCCTTCTGAACGGGCGACACCTCATATAACCTAAATAAATACAAAGCGATCTACTTTTAAACCCCACAAGTTAGTTAGTCGAGGTTCCAACTTCACAGCAACGGGTCGCCCCCATTATGCTCCGTTCCTGTGCCAGTGAATATCACACAAAATGCTGCTCACTGCCCTATGGAATAGACAAGAATCTCGGCAAGCCAAGAGCCCGCACAGGTACGCTGTGCATAATGCCACCTCCAGAATGCAAACACAAAAGTCCTCCACGAAAAATACAGTTCATCGTTGATGGAATCGGCAGTCACCAGAAAGACTTCATTGACCCGGGTTTTATCCCATTAGGCTCGGCCTCTTTCCACAGGGAGACCCGCCGAAAACGTCGCACAAAGCACGAACTACGTAGCTCCAGCGACGACTCCCAGAAGTCGTAGTTTGGTTAGTTAGTTAGTTAGTTAGTTAGTTAGTTAGTCGCAGTTCCAACTTCACAGCAACGGGTCGTCCCCATTATGCTCCATTCATGTGCCAGTGAATATCACACAAAAGTTTGTGTAGTAGTAGTTTGGTGATCCCGGGTATAGTGGAATGCTGCTGGAACTTGCGTTATTCTACAGTTAAATTGTTTAATACGCTTTCCATAAGCTGTTATCAAGAATTGGCTTGGAAGATAGAAAAACAGTTCCCGATACACCGAGTCCGTGGTCCGAAATTAGCCGCGGACAATTTGGAAGCACACAGCTTTTTTTGTTGATTTCGACGGTATGAGGTGGTGGTAGACTTGTAATTTACGTCCCCAAGTCAAGGACGATAGGTCAACATTTAAGTCTAACTGTCCCGTTTAGAGGTTGAACCCCTTACCTCGGCATCAGTACACCGGATGTTTAAGAACATGCGTTCTTATTCATTCGATCATGCTGACCTACACTCATGTATTTGAACTCTTTAATGAGTTTCAGAATTGTTTCATTTATTATTATGCATTTTTTTCTTTTTTCTGCACAAATGTAATGCAGTGAATTAATTTAATAGCTAATACCAAAGCGTTGATTACTCTTTTGTATGAATGCGTACACGGGATATATGTAATGAATTTGTGAACAACATTGGATGTTGTGAATGTGTGAACATCACATATAGACTCAAACAAAACAATATTATGTTATTCAAATCGAGATCACTGCATCAGTCAGACATTCCTTTGCTTGCCTTGTCGTGCGATACAGCAGTCATTCCTAAAGTATCTTCGTTCGCTGTTCCCATGAGGAGTTGGCTATGTAGCTTCCATCCTGACCTTGAAGACGACATTAACGTCCATTATCAGGCTTCACTCTCCACTCGTGTAGTCGGACTAGCATCAAAATGTTATCAGTATCCAACAGCTGAGTTCATACTGCATTGATTATATCAGCCACATCCTTGTTTCTTCCCGCATGTAATTTGCCATCTGGTTTGAGCGTTCATCACCGTTCACTCCGGGTGCGTACATTCAGAAGAGTGATGTGAAGAGCGAATTCTGAATGCTGTCTAACCAACGCCGGTTGTGATTTTCTGTAGCATGCTCGTAGTCTTGTATGGTCGGGTATGTGGCTGCTTGTACCGCTGCTCACGTGAGTGCTCTGGAGGCAGTGCTGATCTCCATAATTATTCTGGATGTAGTTGTCTGGAAAAGCATCAATCTCCTATTTGTTTTCCCCGTCCTGTGTGCCTGATATGCCCACGATGACCTTGATGTGCTCTTTGCAGGCCCATCTGTGGACATGGTTCTTCTTGGGGTGAATGCCGCTCTACCTAATTCCTTCATCTCAGTGTCGACAAACTGGCCTCTGCAGTTATCACCGTAGTGTACCGACAGCCCTAGAGTACGCATGCAGTATCTAAGGATATATCAGTCCATCGTTTTCGGCATTGGAGTTCGTCCATGTCAGGCTTGATTACAACCCTGGCCTCTGTCATTCAGGATCGCCCTGTTTTGAGACGCATACCCAGCATTCTCCTTCCGATGGTAGTCTCCACGTCGCCCGTGTGTTATTGAGACCTAAGGGAAGCGAAGAACATCAACACTATAAACTAGCATGCATGTCACAGTGGAGACTAAGGAAGCTTGGCGTGGGACAAACTACCTCATCTCATAGAAAACTTCGGCCGCAAAATCCAATCAAAAACAAGCATTATAAAGATAAGGACAAACGAATAATTCGGCTAGCCAGGATGCTTGCGTGTGTTCGCTGGCTGTGAACTCCAGCGTGAAGTCCTGTATGTCGGATGAAGACATCCTGTTGACAACATCAGTGTGATGTCATACAGGACCTGAGGTTTGTGTGAGTATCCGTTGTCCCATGTCTGACTTATTGGTGTGCAGACTGGTGGTTCCTCGCCATGCAGGAAGATACTCTCCGACTTCGGAAGAATCAACGATCCTACTGACTTCAGCCAGGGCCCGCTAGCCAGGATGAAATGGAACCTTTATAAAAGACTGAAGCAATGCAGAAAAGACTGCAAGGTGGATCGCGGGCTCACCCCCTTTCGCCCAAGTAAATCTCCAGAATTGGCACCTGGAATGTTAAAATTATGCATTAATTTGGAAAGACATCATAGATGCTACAAGAAATGAAATAATAGAGGGAGCACATGAAGGGAGCTGCTGCAGATAGTGAAATATAGAAGGGGTTTATTGTGAGCTGCCTGCACTAACTGGCAACAGCAGAAGAATGTGGGTGATAGTGAAATATAGAAGGGGTTTATTGTGAGCTGCCTGCACTAACTGGCAACAGCAGAAGAATGTGGGTGATAGTGAAATATAGAAGGGGTTTATTGTGAGCTGCCTGCACTAATGGCAACAGCAGAAGAATGTGGGTGATAGTGAAATATAGAAGGGGTTTATTGTGAGCTGCCTGCACTAACTGGCAACAGCAGAAGAATGTGGGTGATAGTGAAATATAGAAGGGGTTCACTGTGAGCTGCCTGCACTAACTGGCAATAGCAGAAGAATGTGGGAGATAGTGAAATATAGAAGGGGTTCACTGTGAGCTGCCTGCACTAACTGGCAACAGCAGAAGAATGTGGGAGATAGTGAAATATAGAAGGGGTTCACTGTGAGCTGCCTGCACTAACTGGCAACAGCAGAAGAATGTGACTGCATAAGCGACCGTCGTCTTTATATCTGGACATTTTATATCTCACATTCAGATCATGCAGGTGTGCGGGGAAACAAGAGACCTGATACACCAGCTTTAAGGGCACATACCATTTGGACATAGAAGATGGACAGAGGGGATACACTGGGGACAAAAATGACAGTTTGCTGCAGGGCGGCACAAATCTTGATGAATCACCTCAACAACCGCTTTTAAGTCAGGAATCGAGTATGGGACTAGCTGCATTTAATTCAGAAGAGGATGATTCCGAGTGGTGCTAGACAGCAAGCAATAGAGACAATCACAGTGCACATATTTGAAGAGAGAGAGAGAGAGAGAGAGAGAGAGAGAGAGAGAGAGAGAGAGAGAGAGAGAGAGAGAGAGAGAGAGAGAGAGAGAGAGAGAGAGAGAGAGAGAGAGAGAGAGAGAGAGAGAGAGAGAGAGAGAGAGAGAGAGGAGGAGGAGGGAGAATGAGAGAGTATGAGTTTGGTCTAAGTGCAGTGATGTTGAATCTTCATCATAATTCGTATCACTTGATGAGTACAGATGAGGTTCTTTTTTAGTACAGCTTATGTATATTGCTATTATGAGGATCATTTTATGGGTACTGTTTTTATTGTGATCACATTATGGGTACAGCTTTTATAAGGTAAGAGCATGTCCTAAATTAAGTGCATCCACAGGGTGACAGTTGATGGAAAGGGCCTCTAGACATACATGTTAGCAGTGAAGATCAAAATAAGCGGACATGGACCATAACATGTGATGATTTAAGGAGAGGAGGAACTTGTGTAGTCAGCTAATTCTAGGCAACACCATCAAACATGGTGTTTTACCAATGGCACTCCAGGCTTGACCTTCTGCGTAATAAAAATCCTCCAAACACTTATTACCATGTCCTTGACCAATTAGCAGGCAGTGACCACAGACTAGTCAAACTTGTAATGTAATATGGAGTATGTTCCATGGAAGCAAAAGCCATTGCCTCACTGGAATCTAAAACTAGGTGACATATAGATTTGCCATGTTTACAGAGAAGCAGTGGGAAAACATAAGATCATGACATGGCAAAATGAAAACAATGTAAAGTTTAAACAAAGGAATACTTTAGCCTCCAACCGAGTCCATTGCAAGAGGGGCAAGAAACAAATTAAGGATCAAACGGGTCTGAACTAAAAATTTTGGAGAGCCAAGTCAAAAATACCTACAAGATGGCAGAGACAGAACAAACTGAAGCAAACATTTTGTTGAAAGATTTCCAATTCTGTTAAATAATTTGTACAGTAATTCAGTTGAGGTGTTAATATTATTTTTAACAGCCTCTGATGGGTGACGATCTGAATCAGCAATCTTCAAACTGCACAGGACTAACAGACTGAGATTTCACTTATTCTTCTTCTGTGTTCATCAGGAATATTTTCTTGTGGATGTAATTGCATTGTGCCTGTTTACAGCAGAGCTGCAATATTTGCACCTTTCAGCTGACACATCCGACTTCTGCAGCCATTTGTTGACCAAGTAAACTTCCCGGGTGTTTCGTAGGACAGTCAACTCTCACTGTTTTGGTGTCATCCCCATCTCAGCTGGTCCATTCAGATCAGCCGAAGACATAATGTCAGCCCTCAAGGGAAGGCAGGGGCAGACCATGGGCATTACCCGCCATCCAAGGAGGCTTCCATAATTGCAGAGCCAGCACATAGTGCTCTGGTACTGGGCTCACCCAATTTAACTTATTCAATGAGTTATAGATAGGAGACACCGAAGAATGTGACTGTGGAATGATTAAAATGACGAATAGCCAAACATTTGCTGTAAGTGTCCAACATACGCAGAACAGAACATTTTCTGGCCTAGACTTTTTCAGTTTGAGGACCAACTCTGTGGAAATGTCGACATGCTCAAGTTGACTGCCATTGTCTTTACATATATTCAGGCTGACATCTGAAGGTACATAAAAAAAAAAGCAGCTGAATTTTCTTTTTAAAAAAAAAACATTGATAAATAACTGGTTTAATGATTTACTTCTTCTTCTGCATTCATCCAGAGAGTTTTTTCAGACATGATTATGTTGTGCCTGTTTACAACAGAGCTGCATTCTTGTGCCGTTAGGCCGACACATCTGACTTCTGCGGGCATTTGTTGATGGAGTTAACCTTCCCAGGTGGTAATGATTTATTTACTAGTACATCGAAGTGAAGTGATATTATGCAAGCATCTAATATGTTGCTTTAAAAATAAATGTACCCAGAAGGCTACCCCAGTCAACAAATGCTGGAAAGAAGTCAGATGTGTTGGCAGTCATCATCATCATCAAGTGCCGTGCCGGCTGGCGTAGGTGTTCATGGCTCTCCACAGATCTCGGTCTTTGGTGTTCTGGATCAACTCTGCTGATGATATTCCTCCATGCCACAGTCTCAATCCGTCCAGTGTTGGCAGTAAGGTGTAAATATTGCAGCTCTGCTATAAAAAGGCACAATACAATTATATCCGAAACTAATTTAAAATATTGGATGAAAAAAAAAAAAAAAACTAAATTCCATGCAAATTTTGCCTTATTTGTCTCTTTACTTGGCGAGAACCATATTTTCTCAGTTTTTTGCAGCATATAAAATTTCATTCTCATCTGTCTCATCCATGACCAGTATTGCAGACCATAAAGTAAGTACAAATCACAATGAAATGCAACAGTGTTTCCTAAATGTTTTTGCGTTAGGCAATGAAAGAAAAACTCACTCAATTCATTGAAAGCACTTTAATGGTTCTTATTCTCTTACAAGAGCTTTCTAAATGTGTGTCTACATTCTTCAGAGTAGCATATTGTAATTATGTACCATTTTCTCTTTCAGTTCTCCCATTGATTGACCTTTTGTATACCTTTCTCAAATACAACCTTCCATTGCTTACAGAAAGAAACATCATTCTGAAGGAAATCTTCCCCTTCCAAAACCTTCAGTCAACACGAATGTATCCAAAGAAAGTAGCAATTAACTTGAGCTTGCTGACATCTCCAAAGACCCTGTCTTCAATTGGAGAGGGCATAGGTCAGAACAGAGTTCTCTGTACTGCATATATTGGACAAACCTGCACAAATGTTTAGCTGCTATTCACCAGTGCCATAGTTACATTCATCCATATATGAAGGAATTATGAACATATTTGGGCTCAACACAATCATGTATTGCTTTCTATTATCACTTCCTTTCTATTATCACAAACATAATTTCATTTACATAGCAAATAATGTGTACGTTAACATTCAACAGTCTCTGATTGATTGCTGCTAATAATAGTTTCCTGAGTGCTGAGCTTACTCAATGTATCAGCGTACTGGAACTGGTCACTGTTCTCATATTCACTCATATCTAAAGCCACTATACAACTTTCACGCACTACCCTCTCTGTGTCTGTGAGATACTGCTGAAGAATGGCTGTGGCTTCTGGTGTAGCTATTGACCCCAGTGCTTCAGCACACTCGTGCCTCACCATTGGGCTCTCATTTACATCGTGCAGGTTCTCAGATAACTGTTTTATGCAGGCTCCATTCTGAATTTGGCCTAAGACGTATGCAATTTCATGACGGAACAAGGCACCACTGCACTTTAACCCTGAAAAGTAAAAATAAATAAATAAATAAATACATGTACACATAACAGATAGTGCAAAATTTCATTTGTTAACCCTTTTTGTCTCTGGACCTTGTCCTAGATATTTGCAGAACTATTTTGTCCGGGACATTTGTTAGCAAACCTTCTTCTGTCTAAGACATTTATTATTCTGACCCAGACATGTATTATGATAACATGCAGAATTGACAACACTGTACTGGGGACATGCCTGTGCTACCAGGTCCCATTAGTGAAGCTAAGAACACTTACACTGTAACCTACAATGAGCCGGTCTCCATGGCGATGGCATTACGAATACAATTCGTAATGCCGCTTACCCGGGTTCACAACAGATGGTTTTAACGTGTTGGTATGGGAGCCGGTCGTTCAGAAAGCAATGGCAAACTACTGAACGTAAAACTTGCCAAGACATCAACAACAGCAGTAAAATGCTGGTGTTGACTGCAACGTCCTGTAAAGGATATGCAACTTAAAATAAAAAAAAAAAACTACAATAACACACAGAAATATCAATTTTTGTGGAATCGCTACGACAGCGCATAACGAGTACTGATTGTTCTTTCTTTTCCTTCTATGAATGCCCATCAACTGTGCTGTAACCTATCACGTACTGCATGTCATATATATATAGATAACTAAGGAGGGTTGGCGTGAGACTGGCAAGACTAGTACTGGAACTTCACATCTGCAAAGAAGCATATTAGAACGTAGCCAGGTCATGATTCAACAGAAAGACAAGCTGGGATTAAGCCTATGTAGGTCGTGTTTTCTCCACAGGTGTTGGTTTTGTTGTCAACAGACTCCAGCCCAATGTCCAGGAGAGACATTCAGGGATACAGGCTCTCAGCCTCAGTACAGCCTAGGCTTTTATCTCCCAGGAGTGCCATGAAAACCCTGGTTTGCATGCAATGTGCGATCAATAAAGGAGATCAGCCTATACAACATACAAACAATCCTTATAGTAGGATGTTGTGGGTATGTGCAGTGTTAGGACCATCACATTTTTGTAGGCCTCGGTGCCCCAGAGAATAAGTGGTCAGTCTTTTTCTTCTGTAGCGAATGATAAGAGCCAGCATCGAACCCTTGTTCATCTGCACCCACTGCCACAGTAAAATCCCAACAGTTAAACCATCATGCCCGCTATCAGGCTCTAAAGCTCAGCCCCAATGCATCTTGGCAGATACCAGCAAAAGCAGATCTGCAGTTACATTTAGTAGTAGGCCTCTTTCAGTCCTGTAGGACTAGAGTTATGCCACTGGGGAGGTACCTGGCAGCAACTCTGGTGACTGTATAGTCCAATGCAAGAGTGACATTTACTAGATTAATATCTGATGACACATATAACTACATTGTGTCTTACCATCTGCAAGTGCAAGGACTGATTCTGTGGTTGACATATTCCGCAGAGTAAACATGGCCCTGTATCTCTGGAAAAGAGGAAGTTTCTCATCTAGTAATGCATTCCTGAGCTCTTCAACGGGTGCAAGTTTTGCAGGAGGAGTTGGATCAACAGAGAAGTATGGATTCCCAGGAAGGTCTGTCTCGGCCTTAGCCTTCTCAGCTAACCATTGTAAGCGACCTAAAGCCAGCTCACAGGTCTCTGCAACCTGATGGGTGAAGGAGACAAAACAAATCATTCTTATTATTTGCTAGAAAACAATTCAAATCATTTGATTCTTTTCATTAATGTAAGTCTGTCATCTTTTGCCTATAGCCCCTTGCTGTGTAGGAGAGGGGGTGGGGGGTGTGAGCCTGAGGAATTAAGGCCATCTGGCTAGTGCAGTCGCCGCGAACTGTGCAGATTAGGGTTTTCTTTTATTCCCCGAAAGAAAAAAAATCCACACCTTACTTAGGATTTGAAACTGGGTCTCCTGAAGGCAAGCCTGGCATTCTAGCCACTCGAACAGCTGCTCCACATTAATGTTAGTAAAGGACCCTTTTGACATGCCTTGAGGCCTACCAGGCATATGGTGCTAGTCTCACTTTTAAAGAGCAATCGGCACTTGAGGGATGGCTGGCTGGCACCTTGCCGTCTTGACAGATGATAGTTTGCAAAATGGAGTTTTACCTCTGCATAACACAAAGCCTGGGCTCAATTTAGAGACCATGTGTTGCCCATGCAGATTGATCCCTCTCTCAGCCTGTCTACTTTACTCCAGAGGAAAGGTAACACCAATATGTCTGGAACAAGACAAGCTGCAGAAGCTGCCGGATCATCAAAGTAATGCTCTAACTGTCCATCAGTCTGAGCTCCGATCCTAGACCAGTTGTCAACCATTGCTTAGGACTCGGTCTGCCCTGCTGTGATATATTTTCACAAAACGTAACATTGCATTAATTATTTCCAGGACGACAAAATCAGAGTTCACCACCAAAAATACTAAGTTTGTTTCATATGACTACAATCCCATATTTTAAAGGACGGACTCATGGTCCACGGGAAAGTAAAAACATGAAACGGAGAAAGCTGAGATATAAACAGCTACAATCAATTTCCGGCCTCAGTGTACCAATGAAACAGCGACTGGTCACAAACCAAGATGTGCCGGCGGAATGGTAGCTTTTTAACTCGCCACGACTAAGTGAGAAAGAGAAAAAGGACCATACATCCAGCAGCCAGTATTTGGAAACAACCAAATCTATGACCTTACTTCTTGGTGATGTCAAATGTTGACACGCATTGTGAAGCCGTCGTGTTTGGATGAGGTAGTGGTCTTATTCATGTCAATCCAGACCTGACTTGGTGAAGATTGAATGCAGCACCTGTTGAGTGAGCACATTGTTGAGTGATGTCCTTGATAGAGTAGCGCAGAACCTTATCTACTTGCAACCATTCCATTGTCTCATAGGAGAGGTAATCTTTATTTAAACAATTACCTGCCAAACCAAAGGAAAACCAAGAGCCAACTTATGTTCTACTACGCCCTGGAACACTAAGACTACAGAATTAATAGATAGCCAGAGGGATTCCCAAAGCTGGAAGTGGAGAATCCTGAGTGTAGACAGTTCTTTTTTTCCAGATCATCCAGGCCAGTAAAAGATTAGCATTACATGCCACTGGAAAAATATAGCTGTTAATATCTACCTTATCATTGGCACATCAATTCTGTATATTTACTATATGTATATGTCCTTATTTTATGACAGGAAATTGTAATTTTGAATGCAATTTACAAAATCCATATTTGTGTTTATTAAATCATAAAAACTGAGGTCATGTCATGTATTGATTGTATTTTACTTGTCATAGTCAAACTGTTTTAAACTACCCTAGATATAATTAATTAGTTGGTAGAGGAGAGGCAAGGAACCACTTAAAGGATATTTTGGGTATAAAAGGGAATACAACTTTGTCAGTTATTTCCTGAAGGTATTCCTTGGTTCTCTAAAATTCTCTGGTCTCAACAATTGAGTCAGTACAGCTAAATTAATTAAACGGGCAGGATCACATTGGGAAAAAGGATTTTTCATCCTTTATCTCTTTGGGACTGAGCCATCCATCTCAACGTATCCGACACCTGCCATGACATTTAGTCTTTAGGTTGCATTTCCTCGCACTAGGATAAGACTTGTACCCTCTCAATTGTGCTCCTCTGCCTGAAGCCGTTGGTGGGATGTCGGATTTGATCAGCGCTGCCAAAAATTTGGCGCTAACAGTAGCAGGTAGTACCGTCTACTGTCATATGATAGCTCAGTCATATCTGACTAAGACCTGACACCAACTTGAGGGATGATGTGTTCAATATCTCGCTGGCCATCATTTACGATACACCTTGATGGGAACCCTGGGCAATTTAAAAAACCTGCCTTGGTGAAAAATCAAACCCATGACCACCAGGCAAGTATGCTAGCCACCAGGCTACCACAGCTCCCTTCATTAATGTACAACAAAATTGTTTATGGAAATGTATGCACATGTACTGTGTTGTAACTACACTGGAAAATACATATATCACAACAGGAAACTGGATGAAAAACAGCAGATATATGACACACCATTAGTTCTCTTCCACCTACCCCGTCCCTCCTCCTGTGCACATGAATGTGAATAATTATACACAACATTCAAGAAACAGAACCTACCTCAACAACAGGATCATGCAAGTACTTCTTCAGTATTTCACATGTTGATGCATCCCCAATGGCTCCCAAAGCTTCACCTAGAAGACAATTTTAGCTGTCACACCAATCTCTAAATATTTCATATTTAAATCAGGATAAAAACACATTCCCAATACCATTACCAATACAGAGATTAAGTGTATCAATAAAGCTGTGTATTGGTCAATGTATATCATAACCCATATAGAACATGTTTTGCTGTATGTCAGTGAATTTTGGAATGTAAATGAACAATTTAGGTAGAACTTGGAAGCAAAAGAAATGTGGTTCCTGAGACGAATGTTGTGAATTCCTTGGACTGCCAAAGTAACTAACGATGATTGCCTAAAAGAGGCTAATAAAACTGGAACATTATATACAACAATAAGAAAGAGACAGACAGCTTTCTATGGCCATGTGATGAGATGAGAGGCATTGAAGAACATCAAGATGACTGGAAAGATCAAGAGGAAGAGGCCTATTAAGAGAAATTACGCTGGAAGGATTCAGACGGTGGCATGGAGGAATATTTTTGTTGGGGCACTCACTCACTTTGAACTCAAGTGTAGTCCATATACACTACTTCTGTTAGTGCTGGACCGAATTGTGCGTGTCGATTAGCTTTCCTTATTAACAGTGTCCCTCACCATCAGGCCAACCCACTCCTATTTCAGAGGTTCTTGTAATTTACGTCCCCAAGTCAACGACGACAGGTCAACATATTAGTCCAGCTATAGGGTGTAATGACTGAACCACCTACCTCGGATATCAGCACACCAGATGTTTAAGAACACACATTCATATCCATTTGGCCATGCTGACCTACAGAGAATAGCATCAGCAGAGTGGATCCAGAACATCAAAAACCAAGATCTGTGGAGAGACATGAATGCCCACGCCAGCTGGTAGGGCTCTTGAATCTTCCTTCACAATTCTCCCTTCGGCCTGGCCGTAAAGACCCATGAACTTCTCACACGTCGAACAACCGACCCATCTGTGTAAATGATAGCATCACCCTCTGAAGAATTCTCGAAGATTAGCGTCTTTACTTCCGCCTCCACAGCAGCCGAATTTTTTTTGTCTGCATTTTCTGTCTAGTTGGATGCAAACTGAAAAGGACGTACAGAACTCTTTTGGCACTTGTACCAACTCCTCGCCTGGTTCTAAGTCCTCAAGTGAACACACCTGTTGAAGAATGTCTTCTGCGTGACCCATCCATGACTTTCCTCTTTTTAACCTGCTGCCCTTTACCTTCTTAATTTCAGTATGCAGTGGATGTTGTGTGTTTGCACTGACTCTGAGGTAGGCACATGCTCTGCAAATTTGAATTCTGTCTCCAATGGTTGGAAAATCATGCCACGATGTAAAACTGGCTTGTATCTTCTCTCTTGGTCTCCCCTGCTTCTCCTCCCCTCCAACTTTCTCACAGTGATGACACACTCCAGCTTTCTCCTTCTC
This sequence comes from Cepaea nemoralis, assembly GCA_014155875.1. Classification (NCBI taxonomy): domain Eukaryota; kingdom Metazoa; phylum Mollusca; class Gastropoda; order Stylommatophora; family Helicidae; genus Cepaea; species Cepaea nemoralis. Next base: position 224,092 of record JACEFZ010027511.1, on the reverse strand, counting down.
ATGACATGCCCAGATAATATCTTTTTTCTTCAACTATATTTTTCAAAAACACACATTTTAGGGACCTAGGACTTCATTTTTCATTTTTTTTCTTCTGAAATTGTATTAAGTTTAACCAAAATTGTTAAAAAGTAGATATGACACCACAGAATAAAAGTACTTAACAGCTGTAGGGTTAAATCTGTCATTTATGTCAAACTGACCAAAAACAATCATTTGTCATGCCAACAAGATTCACTCACATAAAGGGCAGTTCACTATCTCACACAATCACCGGAGTCGTGGATCATTCCATGTTCTTGTCCCGACACCTTGTGGCCAAGCCATGCCTGTTGGCCTGGCAGTCATGTGTTTGAATCCCCATTGAGGCAAGGATTTTTTTTAAATGTACTTGGACTCCTGGGTCGACCCAGTCTAAACTGGGCAGCTGGAAATATTCTGGGAAGTAAAGGAGGCCAGCGCGATATTTACCACATCAGTTTTCCAGTGATGATTGTTGTATACAATATGGAGCCAGCACCATATACCCAATTTACCTCCAGGCATGGAAAACTTGTTATTTAACTTGGCACACAAATATACATGACCATATTCACGCACACACAAGTCACAACAAAGAAGATATATTTTATTTAAACCATACCAGCCTCGTGTCGGACAATTGCCTCCTGGGATGTGTCTTCAAGTACACTGATTAAGTATGGAATAGCATGAGTGTTCTGCATCTGACCCAAACAGTAGGCCAATTCATGTTTCAGCAGGGCAGATTCATCATCAAAGCAGCTAGCAATAGCATCTACTGCTTCCTCCCCACCCAGGTTTCTCAAGGTAAACAAAGCTCGGAATCGATCTTTCAGAGGTTGACTTCTGTTTTTCAAAACTGACCCAATTTCTTGTATGGATGACATGGTGTGTCAGTTGTCGCTGAATTTCTGAAACATAATATTCAGAGTTTTAATGATTCATGCAAGAGACATAGTATAAAATGAATTGAAGCAAATGCTCAAGTACTTAACACTTATGGTTTGTAAATGATCACTTTTATTTCATGCGGATATCACCATTTGTGATCCACTCCTTTCCCATAGATTAAGCAAGGAAAATCTCACCATAGTGCGCAAATTCCATAGCACAGGTGTGACAAAACCAACCAGATCCTGTGTCTTTAATCTGCAGGGAATTCCATCGGTCGGAAATAGACGAGTCGTCTCCCGTCAGATCTTAAAATAGCTAGGGAAATCCCCTGGCTAAAATAGTCCCTGACGAGAGAATTCTAGTTTATTCTAGAAAGTAAGACCCAGAGTGTATACGTGATGTTTGCAGTCACATAGGACACCCAGTCCCAGCGGGTTCACAGGATTCTGGACTTCTCCGTAACCCATGAGATTCTCAGGGGTCGAGAAGAATTCGAAACTGCGCAAACCGCTCTGAGCAGTCAGTAGCCAGCCGTCTGTCAATCGACAAGGCTCCAATGATCAGACTGCTCTGAAATGATGTCTATTCAACCGCTTGCCAGAGCGTGACACCGAAGCGGTCAAGTAATGTGGTGATTCTCAATCGAAGGTAATACCTTAATACATTATTACTTAGCAGTTGTCCTTAAACAGAGCGCCGGTCGCAGAAATGATTGTAAGCGAGACACATATATTTTTCTGCCCGACCATCTGCATTTGTAATTAGCTGTATTGATCGGCTAGTGAATATGTAGGTCAGGAGCCTACTGTAACAACAGGTGTTAGTGCTCGTTAACACATCAGGCGTGTGTAGTTAGTAATACCTGCTTAGTTGTGGAAAACTGACGTTATTGTAGGAGAATGCTGAATGCTGTTGTAGTAGTGCTATAACTTATGCCTTATATAGATTGTGTTTTATTAATTACTGGAACCAAGGTGTTGTTATTTCCATCAGGATGTGGAGGTAAGTATTTGCTAAGTGAGGACGCCAGTGCTCTTACACCTCTATGTAGGAATGTCTTGTAGTTACCTGATAGAGGTAGTTAGGAGTTACTTGTGGATTTATGATGTCACTACTTGTTTATTTTGCCTGCCAGACCGAGTGTTTTTTGCATGCCCGATTGCATGTATTTTGCGTGCCCGACTGAGTGATTTTGCTTGCCCGATCATGTTGATTTTGCAGGCCCGACCGAGAGCGATGTGACATGCTGTAAACGAGACCGTTGCGTTTGTACCAATCCGAACTACGAGCAGAATGTTGATGCATGACTCTATTGTTCTCTTATGTAAACCCGATCCTGTTGGTGGAGGTACATCCACTAAGGAGATGGAGTTACAAGTGAGCGATTATCCACATTTACAGGAGGACTGAAGATTTAGGGGATGAGGGGCTGGATGCCACTCTAAGCAGGACAACGTGGTCTAACTCGTCCACGGAACCAGGGCACTCTTTTCCCACAGTAGCTGGGGGAAAGTCTACTAGGTGGATTGCCACCAAACCTGTGATAGACCTGCACAGACTTGACCATCAGGGGACGAGGTCAACTAATAAAGGTCAAACCTGTTCTGGGACAGAGATCCCAGGACAAAAGCATTCGCTTGGTTATGAGTTTGTTAATAAGTTATTAACAAATCATGATTTAGTAATTTGTTAATGCTGATATGTTAATGAATTATGATTTATGTAATTTATTGATGTTGTGTAGTCATCAATGAATTATGTTTAATTAATTGATCAATGGGTTAAGTGATTAATTAATTGTTAAGTTAAATGGATGAGGAGGATACGTCCGGCTGGACACCTCCCAGATAAATAAACCTCTACACTGAAAGATAATTAGGTGTATTCTATGGTTGTTGGAGGAGACACGGAGGACTGGAATAACACCAGGTAGTAGGATGCTATGGACAGAGTCAAACCGAATACTCTGGTGCTATCGGGCCAGATGTTGCAAAGAAGAGTTACTTTACTATCTAGATACTTCTTAATGCACTCTCATGCATGTACCTCTTTGTTAAGAGAGATGATTTATTATGTGGATGATCTATTATATCATGTCATGATATATTGTTCTGATGCATGTGATGTGGTTGATGTGCATGTTAGTCCTAGTAGCAGCCGAGTACTCTCACCGACCTCCTTGTTTCAGGATCTGTTTATATGATGGAGATTCCAGAGTTAGACCATAAACTCAATGGGACCAGCTCATTCCAGTGCCAGTCAAGGTAATGTTTTGAGGCAATACTGAGAGCAGTCAAATGAATCTGTCAGATTCACCACTTTTGAGAAACCTGAGTGTTAGAAAAGTCACAGTGAGTCTAAGTGAAGACAACCGCGACGAGTCCGACTGAAGATTTGGTCAACAGATCCAGGTTGGATCTAGGACTGATGCGTCTCCTGATTCATGCCGGTAAGGTACTGGTGAATTTCTATGAAGACTCAAAGGTAACTCTGTAGTACCATGTGCAGGCTCAATGACCTTATTTCAAGTGAGTGAAGAAAGTGAACTCTGTTGAACAGTCACTACTATGGCCAGTTTAAATATGTTTCAGGCCCTGCTGGGTCTTAGTGAGGTTCAATGTATAATGGTTCATCTAACTCCGGTGTGGATCTACATTTGAGATACTCTATATGAAACCTGAACTTGGTCCGTGACCAACAACAGTAGTCTGCTATTTTCGTGAACACATGAGGGACAGACTTGTTCGGGTAGGGAGCTACCCCATTCCTAGGTGGGGTGTAGGTCTGTGACATTGCTAATCTGTGAAGTCATGAAATGCCTACAGAACTGTAGAATGGTGACATTGTGAATATGTTGAATTCTTATATTGACATGTTGGATTGTTAACCAATGAAAGTGTTAGTACATGGAGTCAATGCTCCAGTTGTGTGTTGCAGAATAGTTCATCCCATTAACTTGAGATGACAAAAAGGGACCAGGCTCTTATATTCTATGTTATTGTGCAGCAGTACTTATCATTAGATGGGGACATCTAGAACTCTAGGGTCGGCCCATAAGTCATCAGTAGAGTGGAACTTGTGATTTATTCCACCTGTCAGGGTCTGATATGTAAGTAATAGTGTAAGTGCCGGTATGTAAGCGAGAGTCAGTGTAAGCATAGCTGAGGTCAAGGGCAGTAGGAGACATCACGGCTTGGCTAACGGACGGTCAGGCAAGAAGTCCGTGTATAGACCCACGTGATGTGGGAAGGTCAAGGAGGACGAGAGGCAGTGTGTGTGAGACAGCGAATAGAGACGGACGTGTGGAGATCTAGAGAGCTGATAGAACGATAGAACGATAGTGTTTGTGATGGATAGATGGAGATGAACGTTGTGTATTGATATTCGAGGAATGTACTAACTGTGATATGTGCGAGATGATGTGAGACTGTGATTGCGAATGGTCATACGGGCGACAGTGTAAATATCGCCCATGTGAGCTAGCGTTTGGCTGCTTGTGTTGAACGATTGTTTGAGCGTGAAGTGCGACCATGTTGTCAGCCTGTAGTATATTGTAATAAATGTTGTTCAGGAGATAGCTCCTGCGAGTTTCCGATTGCATTCATGTGTTATTAGTATATGTGTCGTAGATGTTGTAATTTGCCTGTCCAAGTCCAGTGAGCTAGAAGGAGGAAATAGTTAGGACTCTGACAGGTATAATGGTGTCAGAAGTACACATGAACCACATTCCCATGTAAATGCATAAAAGAACGCTACTTTTGTAAAGAAGAAGATCAATTGCAGAATTTTGTAAAAAGTTATAAATCGGAGATTTGTTAATAAAATCAGAACGAAAATAACATCTTTTCTTTCCACAGCAGGTTTCAATTCTACAAAGCGACCGACGTAACCAGAACAGGTCAACGGTAACCAGCACGAGAATCACGTTCCAGTACATCAAGCGTTCGAGTAAACAGCAGATAAAGATAAGTTGATTAATTTTGATTGCTAAGTACCCAAATCTGCATTCTTTGATTTGCTTGAATAGATATCATCATTTGTACATTTGAATATTAATTAAATACTTAGAAATTAAACTAGGTCCAAAATGACTTCATATGACGACCTCAAAGAACTAGCCTTAGAATATGCAAGCACTCCGGAACAAGTAAGATACTGGTGCACAAAACATTACGAAACATTGAAGGGCTATTTAAACGATACAAAGTCTCAACTCAAGGAAGACTTGAAGCTAATTGTAAACAGAAATAGGAAAAATAACCTTATCCGCGAGTGGACACAGGAATTCGAAAAGAAAATGCAAGACTACAAAATTCCAAAAACTAGATGGTATACATGGTATAGGGAATCCTTACCAATACGAAACACACATCTGCAAGAGATCATACCAGATATGTCAAGAGAAGACTATGATTATTACAAAACAAACATATTATCAAACTACTTAAATGACCTTGACACCCTAATATTAGTGTTACAAGACCTGAAACCAGTCCCAGACATGTCGTTTACCCATTATATAAAGGAAATAAAAAGCCGGTACATGAGGCTAATGGATGAAATTAGAGACACAAACAATGAGCAGGCAGCATTAGATTTCTTCCTAATGGAAAAACTAAAAGCAACACTCCCAGCCGAAGGCAGAAAATATTTAGAAGAACACAACACAGAACCTATCAAAAACTTACTAGAAAAATGCCGCGAATATTACAACCAAAGTTTGAACCTGGTTAAGAACACTCAACAGAAAAGTACTGTGAAAGCAACGGCATCTGCAGCCACAGATTGTCAAAACAAATCACAGAAAACAAAACCAGTACTGTGCAAACATTGTAGCACTCCACATACAGAAAATGGAATATGCGATAAAAATCCCACTTATCAAGAATACCTAAATACTATTATAGCACAAAAACTGGGGAAGGTAAACCAAAGGAAATATAGAACAAAATGTCATTTTTGCCTCGCGTATGGCCACAGACGTTTTGAATGTGAAGGAGTAAAAAGAATACAGAAAGCAAAAGCAAATGCAGCCATAAACATTACAACAGACAGTTCAGCAAAGAACTTAGAAAAAGTAAACATCACAGAGACGAAAACAAGACCAAACACTGCAAATTCAGAACAAACTGAGTTTTACCCAACAGATTTTGTACCATATTTCAATAATGTTGTTAATATCACTCAGCCTCATTCCTTATTTAAAGAGGGCAATACTCAACAAGAAAGTGAGGAAATGAACAAAACCTCAAGACTGTCGTTAGGAAAACTAACGTTCCATGAGGGATACATCAATGACACAGTATGCACATGTGTACGCGACACAGGGTCCTGTCTTATCGGTCTTCGGAAGACCCTAGCTGATCCTAAAGACTACCTAGATGAGTACATCTATTGCAGAACTGTTTCAGGGACAGTAGAGAAATATCCTATGGCATGGGCCAATATAAAATCACCTTTCCTATCAGGCAGAGTAACTTGCGCATTATTAGACAATCCATGCTGTGATTTATTAATTGGAAATGTATTAAATGTAATAGACCACACAGAGTCCACAACCCAGACATGGCAGAAAGTTAACACCACAACAAACACTGCCTTAACTACACCACTCATCATACAACAACATGATGAACAGACCAAAGTACCACACCATACCAACTTGATTACCATCTCACAACAAGAAAAAACAGAAACTGGTGTGTATCATCAAAGAAAAGAAGGTACAGATAACAAGCATTTCACAAGGGCGAGAAAAGATCACAAAACATCATGGTACATACTATACCTCCTGTACCCCTGTTAACTACACACATGCCCAAGTGCACACAATGGATGGTTCTACTCGCACTACTTATGGTAAATGCAAAACAAATGTCTTCACAAACAATTTTATTCACACATCATCATGACGCAACACAGATGATATTACTCATGGACAAACCAGCTAACTTTGTTACTTAGCATCATTACTGGTGAACCAAAGTTTGTTGTTACCACTGATAAACACTATGTCAAATCAACTCAGACACATACTTATGCTGAACAATGTAAATCATCAGTCGGTGGAATTACTGACAAAAATCAGCAACAAATTACCCTACATATTTTGGAAAATATACACAAATTGCAGAAAAGCATACAAACATGCACGATTACATTTCAAAACTATACATGGTGTATTATTATTATTTGAACTATTGGATGTATACACACATGTACGAGTGCAGGTTTGGAGATAGCACTCAAAATGATCTCAACATGAAATTTGAAAATCCCCACCCTTCGGAAAATTAATTTTAACCGTAACCCACTTTATATCCGTAGATCGAGTAACTCCAGAGTTGCCTTGTCTGCTGTACGACTCCAGCGCTATGATACTAGCACACTCCATTGTATAGACCAACATAAAAGTTCCTTCAACGTGAAAAGTGTCATCGACAGAACAGTAAGACTCAACATGTGATTTCAGGTATCAAACAGTAAGATATACCCATATTGACTTTGTTTCAAACGAGTATCTACAGAATCCACCTTTTGAAATCGACTAACAACGACAAGAACTTCACAAGTACAGACACTCATTTCCAGTGAACAGTTTAATGAACCAGATGCCAACCTACAAACTATGGCAAAGACAGTCACAGACAGACGCACCATGGCCACACTCATAATTAAGGCCACCGAACTTAAAACATTAATTCGTATTTTATATGTGTGAATTCCAGCAATTTTACAGAACGGACTTACAAATTGTCCAAACTTGGTGAAAAGTCTTAATCACTATACAGAAGGAAAGACAATATCATGATATACAGAATACGTCAATAATCGGGTCAGAAAGAAGAAATGCCAAACATTCCAGCACCACAATGAACATTGAACACTGAGTAATTTAATTCCGTGTGCATAACTTTCACAGGACAAGAACAGTATCCTATACGTGCATAAAGGCAGCGACGATGAATATTTTATTGTAAATGTATTAACTGTATGACATCCAATGTCTAATTTTATTATTATATTAGTTAGTATTGTTAGAATGTGATAGTGTACATATAACGTAAGTACAGTGTGAAAGGTATAAGGTGTAATGCTGAGAATCAACGCCTGGCAATCCCAATACGCGAGTGTTACCAAACTTTCTTTCGCGTATGGTGGATAGCCCGACGAATGACGCTTAGCAATAGTGGTACAAAATTAACATCATAATATTGTAACAAGAAGGAACATACCAACAGGGTGATGCCAACCAAAGAGATTAATAAGAACTCTCCATAACAGTAAACGAGGTGTACCCAAAAAGGGAAACAAGTCAAGGTCTGACATAAAAGAGGTAAGGGGGACTATTATATACATGAAGTATATTCGAACCATGACCACAACATTGACATAGCGTGCTCATAAAGAATCGATTAGGGTGCATTAAATAGAGACGAGGGGGACCACGTCTGAATAGAGAGAAAATTTAAGAATGCTGTAAGAGGAAGTTGTAGCCTTATTCGAGGCGTGAATCAATGGAGAATCCTTAAACCAGCATAGCCACAATAACTATGAGATGATAATGCACAGACAATCGATTGAGAAACATGAACAGAATGTAATGTCACGGATTGGGGATTGAAGAATATAACGAGGTATGACGAATAGACCCAACCAGAACATTTGCCAGACCACGACAAAACCTTGAGAGAAACCTCAGTACTGAAAAAGAGAGAACAATAGTTATGGTTAATCTCGTAAAAGACCAGAGCATAAAAGGGACGCAAGCGCATACTTATGATCATATAATCCCCTGACAAGGTTAGAAAGATGTACCAAGAGTAACAACAACAGAATGTGTCACATTTCCAAGAGAAAGTGCCACATTGTTTGTGCGGGGGGAGAGTGTCAGGGTCTGATATGTAAGTAATAGTGTAAGTGCCGGTATGTAAGCGAGAGTCAGTGTAAGCATAGCTGAGGTCAAGGGCAGTAGGAGACATCACGGCTTGGCTAACGGACGGTCAGGCAAGAAGTCCGTGGATAGACCCACGTGATGTGGGAAGGTCAAGGAGAACGGAGGCAGTGTGTGTGTGAGACAGCGAATAGAGACGGACGTGTGGAGATCTAGCGAGTGATAGAACGATCGAACGATAGTGTTTGTGACGGATAGATGGAGATGAACGTTGTGTATTGATATTCGAGGAATGTACTAACTGTGATATGTGCGAGATGATGTGAGACTGTGATTGCGAATGGTCATACGGGCGACAGTGTAAATATCGCCCATGTGAGCTAGCGCTTGACTGCTGGTGTTGAACGATTGTTTGAGCGTGAAGTGCGACCATGTTGTCAGCCTGTAATATATTGTAATAAATGTTGTTCAGGAGATAGCTCCTGCGAGTTTCCGATTGCAGTCATGTGTTATTAGTATATGTGTCGTAGATGTTGTAATTTGCCTGTCCAAGTCCAGTGAGCTAGAAGGAGGAAATAGTGAGGACTCTGACACCACCCCTGTGGGTAGGAATCCATAGGTGGGGAGGGAAGGTCAGCTGTCCCGGCTTGTGTGGGGTCCTGTAGATGTAAAGTCCATTGGGGTGGTCAGAGCAAAGGCTGGGGATATTAACTATTAGTAACATACCTGTCCAAGCCCCAGGGGTCTTGTTACAACAGAGGTGAAAATCCAAATCTGTGTATATTCCAGAATCCATAGCACAAAGCCTGGGCTAAAATAAAGAAACCATGTGTTGCCCATGCAGCATGATCCCTCTCTCTGCCTGCCTAGTTCACTCCAGAGGAAAGTTAACACCTATACATCTGGAACAAGACAAGCTGCAGAAGCTGCCGGATCAGCAAAGCAATGCTCTAACTGTCCGCCTGTCGGAGCTTTGATCCTAGACCAGCTGCCAACTAAGGCTTTGGGCCTGGTCTGCCCTACCACGACTTATTTTGTCTTCCAGAATCACATATGCTATAAATATTATTTTGTAGGTATGATTTCTAATTTTGAAATTTAGCTAGGGCACTGGTCTACTTGGCCTGCATGTTTCATATTTCCAACAGTCTTAAGATGTGCAATGTGTGCATATTTGAGAACATGCATTTTTCTGTATCAAGTTATGGATGTGAGTCACACTCACTGACCATTTCGCAATCACTACCAAAGAAAATCTGAGCTTTTGAACTTAAATGTTACAGAAAAATTGTTCGAATACTGTGGATCAAGAAGAAGAAAAATACTGAAATTCTGATCTGAAAATCGAAGAAACCTGGCACATAAAGAGACCATATTACATGTAACAGCGGACTGGAAAGAAAAGTGGTAGAAGCCATAATTCCTAGAAGAAGCAGGATTCGACCAGCACATACTGAACTGGTCTTCATATCCTTCTATGAGATTCTTAATCTTAGTATTTTAGGTAGAAAAACCACAAGTGTGAGTGACTAGAGAGAAGTATCAAGTACTAAAAGAGTTAGTTATATGCACAATTGCAATTACTTTATGGTTACCAAAAAATTATCTCTATATAATAATTATAAATGACGTAGATGCTTGAATGAGGCTCTGTGAGCTCTCCGTGAGCTCTATGCAAGCAGTATAAATTATTACATTATATTAATTGGGCACTCCTCCGAATAACGGTCCCAAATTATTTATTGTCAAAAGCATCCCTTACAGGGCCTCAATAGGTGATATAATAAAAAAAATATTAAACACTACGAACTAAAATATAAAACTGAGAAAATCGAAATAAGTACCACTAATATTTGACAGTTATATGTGGAAATACATCATACAATAAATAATTTGGGACCTTTATTTTATTATGTACAGTTATTGAGTGTTTCATGGACTGCTAGATCGATCAATGCAATAAATTTTTTTTGGGCCCAGAGGGCTCTCACTGTCATCAGAGTGTGTATCTATATCTTGTACATACGTATTTCCACATATAATTGATAGGTATACACTATGATGACAGTGAGGACCCTCCGGGCCCAGGAACATTTATTTCATCCATCGATCAGTCTAGCAATCCACCAAACACTCAATAACTGTACATATCGTCCCTGAATCAGCATATCGCCCTGGAATGAGCATAATCAACTAATGAGGCCCTGTAAGGGATACTTTTGACAAATAATTTGGGACCGTTATTCGGAGGAGTGCCAATAATTGTTTCATAATTTGTAAACAATTTAGATCTTCTTCTTCTTTCGTTCGCTTGAAACATGTCTACAACTGCAATGTCGTCTCTTGTATGAATCTAACAGTCTTTTTTAGTTCATTCAGTGGTCCACAGAGTTTATCTTCCACTGTTGTCTCTCTAGGCCAGAAGGTTCGCCTGGATATGTTGTAGTTTGGGCAATCCTGGAGTATGTGCTCTGCTGTCTGCGACGCCAAACCACATGTGCACATGGCTGAGTCACCAATCTTGAATTTTGTATACACGTGGTTGCGTAATCTATTGTGTCCTGTTCTGAGGCGCAGAAGAATGACCTGTTCTGATCTGTCCATAACGTGGTAGTCGTCTTGAATTGAAGACAATTTAGATCATTTCTACCTTCGACTTCTTTATATTTGAATGGAAAACTTTTTAATAATCATTGAAATTGAAATTGATTAATAATAATTCTGTCTTCAATGAATCAGTTAATATCTAAGCATTTCAATTTGGGCATTCCTCTGAACGACGGCCCCAAATTATTTAGCGTAAAATGCATCCCTTACAGGGCCCCATTTAGCTGTTATAATAAAAAATATGAACTACCAACTAAAATATGGAACTGAGAAAATCAAAATACATACAAATAATATTTGACAATTATATGACGAAATTGTGGCACGGTAATTTAAAATCTGATGGTTCATGCTACGTCAACAATCAGTCAGCATCGTAAATCTTTCGGCTGATTGTTGATTTCTTGACAAGAACGGAACAGGATTACGTTCAGTAGTTTGCCATTGCTTTCTGAGCGACCGGCTCACATACCCCGTAGCCGTAAGTTACCGACGCGGAGAGAACCTTATTGATTCTACCAGATCTAAATTATCTTGACACTAACCTTCGCCTTGGAAAGAATAACAGATAAGAAATTAAAACTCACTGTTTCAATGCCGGTGTTTGACCAGCAGGGGAAGTGGAAATCTTTGTTGCTTAAACATAAATAAAATAAGAGCTTCTCTATTCTATACACACGATCGTTCTGATAATAGGGGTTCTCTTCTTCGCACAGTCCCTTATCCAACTTTTGCATAACACAGCTCTCCTATCTTTTTGCCATCTCCTACAGCCTACAGCACCTTCAGCATCCTCGCTATAGTGTTCACTTCTGCCCACAATTCTTTTCTTCGCGTGTTTTAGGGTCTCCCTCAATTTATTTTGCTTTTGGGTTCCAGGGAAAAGCCTTCTAGTTATACTATTGGGGAAAAGGACGGGATGGTGTTCGCGTTGCTGTGCTGAAGTGATAGTGATGATAGGTTACAGCTTAAGCCTAAAACTCAGAAGGTACCGGGTTCAACCTTTGGCTGGGCATGTTTTTAAAGAAATGTTGGTATCAAATCCGCAAACTGTCTGTCAAACGAAGATAACTTGTACAGCCAAGCTCTCGCACAAACTATTTAAAGGCCATTACAGCACATAGAGAATATCCTTACCAAGGGGAAATAACAACACTCTCTTCTAAATGTTTTCATCATATGCCAATTTTGCATAACATAGACCAACTGATATTAAATTATACAAAAGATTAAAATCCCGAAGATCTCTTCTATCCTGCTGCCCAGCTATGTTTGCTGTTCAGTCCTGGAACAAGGAAGTACATTATTCATTGGCTTATCCATAATGTAGACAAGATTGTTGTCTGCATAAGTTTGGTCACCACATTCTATTCTATATACTCTGTTTGTTGTTTCGACGTTGGATGAAGAATGACTTGCGCGATGACTTGGATTAAAGTGAGGAAGAGTTGCGCAATTCGTCGACCTCACTCTCTCGCCTGAGTCCATCTGAGTCCAGTGGCAAGACAAGTCGAGACGAATACAGGTGCAGTGGATGACTAGGGCGCTCTCCGTGCCTTGCCGTGCTCATTACGTTCCACAACGCTTTGCAGGTAAACGCCGTCTTGCCCGTTGAATCAGGAATGATTTCTTCCGCGCAGTCTGCCGAATCCTGTCTTCACATGCTGGGTAGTCATACCCTAGTTTACCTCTTGGTTTGACACCAAATCGGATACCCATGCCTGGTTTAGCCAGCCTCTCACAGCTGTTGCCCGGGGGTGGCCGCTGTCGCATGCTGACAGCTACTAGGAGCCACAGGCACGAGCTGGGTGTCAGGCTTGGACCAGTGGGGGATGGGTCCTGAAAAGGACATGAGAGTCATCCTTACCAAAGGTGTTACCAATGCTTGACACCCCGTACCCCCCATACTCTGTTTACTGAGCTACAGGTAGCTATGCCCTGTTGCCAGCCCACTTGCTTCCTGGCCCAATGGCCCTGAAGAGAAACCACCATAATGGCATATTTGTGTGTCACCACACGGCTGACATCTTGCTGCGTAGTCTGCATTCATCACAGCATCTGTGCCATTGCAAGAAAGAAAAACCAAAAGCAAAATTTAACAATTTTAGACATTTGTGGGTAGTTTGGCCTGCCGTGATTGGTTCTAATTTGTCCCCTTGACACGTTATTAAAAATAAGAATTAGCTTGAAAAAAAAAAAAAACAAAAAAACAAACAACCTTGTGCAAAGTGATGATAAATCCGACTATACGTGATGTCTAAAAAAAAAAAAAAAAACAGGACACACTATCATCATAAATAATGGCAACTACAATGGGTGGATTATCTTTTTACTGAAACACCAGTTAAGCAGTGATAAACTTGTTCTCTCTTCATTAACTACATGTGTATTTGTTAGATCCTTACAGCATTCATCCTTGTATACGATTTTTTGACGGAATGGTATTCTCATACACAGCATAAGAACCTGCTCATCTTATACTATGCTAACTCGTATTTTCATGCATGTTCTGTTTTCATGTGTAGAGGCGCCTTCCAGCCCATCTCTAAATATTGTCCCCTATTTATTTGTAACATCTCCCTCTTGCTTGCTTCCGTCCACTTTCCCCTCATTGTATACTTTAATAAAAAGCTGTCTATACATGGCTGATATACCTGGATTGATTTTGATCTGATTCTGTATTGTTGTCTTTACTCCCAGTTCCTGAAATTCTTTCCCCCGGGATGGTAAACCCGGTCAACAAATGCCCGCAGAAGTCGGATGTGTCGGCCTAACGGCGCAAGAACGCAGCTTTGCTGTAAACAGGCACAACGCAATCACATCCGAAAAAAAAAAAAACAACCTCTGGATGTACGAAGAAGAAGGAGAAGATATCCCGAAGATGAGCTCATTTCTGAAAAATGCAAAATGCCTTCCATTGTTAGGAAATTAACTTTAAGAATACAGAATACGATTTATGGTTTCATAATATTTTGAGGAGAAAAACCTGACAAGATCCGAAATGAAGTCATAAAACCGATGTCCTTTTTATGTCCTTCCACTCTGACGTGCGCGCGCGCTCGCCCGCGAGATAGATAGAAGACAGACAGACAGACAGACAGACAGACAGATAGATAGATAGGTAGAGATAGATAGAGGTAGGGGTAAAGTTGTTATCCGTAATATAAAGGGGAATAGTATTTATTTGCTTTTATTTATTTATTATTATATATATTAGATATTTATTATATCGGAATTTGCTATCCGTTAAATAAAGGGGCAAGCTATTTATTTAACTGTTAAGAAGGGACATGACTCTTCGGAGTTTGTTTCGAATGATTTGATTGACAATTTTGCTGTTGATAAACTCATACTGGAATCTGGCACTTAAATGCTATCATGATGGTTCTAATATGAAGATTATAAGTGGGTGACATATTTGTTTCTTTATTACGTATATTTTAGATTAGGTTTAATGCAATGTACCAACAGTATAAAAAACCTGCACGACCTTGAGGGATATTTGCCATCTGATCGAATTTATGTTACTCTGGTATCTCTTCACAACGTGTAAGTTGGACGTCGATGTTCAATAGTCTTAGAAGGGTTGGGGAATCTCTGATGCCTTCTACCAGTTCTATGCTGGCGTGTGGATGGTTCTTGTTCATCTCCTTAAGATCTTCTTGGGCGCTGAGAATTTTCAGGAAGATCTCTCTGAATAGTAAACCCACCTAAATGTAAAACACGGGGAAGGTTTACTGTGGTCTGCAGTGGCGATCGGCTTCGCCTCAGTCTCGTTTCCGTTTGACTTCTTCTCCATACTTCTACCTCAGAATGACTCTCTTCGGGTTTTAACATCCAGCTAAGTTCAAGGGAGATACTGCGTACAACCTGATCAAGGAAATGCGATTTTGAGACTTTTGCCCCAATTGCTGCCTGAACGACACACTGAAAGTGAGATTCCGAGACATCCAAGACATCCCGAAATACCGTTTTTTTTTTTTGGTAACGTTTATTTCATACAAAGCAATGTATATTTACAAGGGGCGATGCGTGTTTCTTTGTTTGTGTATATTACAGAGCGTTGCCGTTTGTTAGTGTTATGTCACAGGCGTTAATGAAACAAAAACATACATATACAGTTATGATAATGACGTACGCTTTCAGTCATCCCATTCTAACGGGATTGATGGTAATGGTGATGATAATGGTGATGATAATGATGACGGAGACAACAGCGACTATGATGTGGTGATGATTCCTTCCCCTCGTTCACTCTAAACCCATCATTCTCACACGCTTATAAACCTTCAACGCACCACGCGTTCTCTTCCACACCGACAATATATACATTAAATGAAATGTTGGTGTCAAGGTCGAAACGGCAAAAACCGCCCCACGCTTTACACTGCAGGCAGCCTCATGTAAGCTTAGTTTCCTGTAAGTGAATTCAATATTATTGCTGAATGACAGCCCTCGACTTAATCGCAAGTGCCCAGGATTTCCTTGTGGTGGGCTGGGTTGGGACCGGGAAAGCTGTCAACAAAGAGGGAGGGAGAGAGAGGGAGCTGGGGAGGGGAGGGATAAAGAGAGAGCGCGTAAACAGATTGTAATTTGTTAAATTGTCCATTTGCATTATACAGAATACAGCGTATACATAAATATCCCGTTTATTATGTACAAAAGCAGGCTTTTACATTGCGAATACAGCGTATAGTCATTCATGTTTGGGGGAGGGGGAGGAGAGAGAGAGAGAGAGAGAGAGAGAGAGAGAGAGAGAGAGAGAGAGAGAAGAGAGAGAGAGAGAGAGAGAGCGTAAAGAGAATGGAATTTATTAGGTTCACTAAAGAGTTTACCTGAGCTGTTCCGACCGAGGTCAACCGTCGGTCGATAAGACCACTGACTCACAAAGGCCACCGTCCCATTGTTCTGTCTAGGTTGGGCCCCGGGACTCAGTAACAAAGAAGGGACATTTATTCAGTTATTTGGCGCTTTGTTCCCCAATGATTGGGCTTAGTGGTACACATGCGGAGTATAGAAATATACTGTGAGAGTGTGTGTTTGAACATGTATGTTATGTAGTGTGAAACTTGATGGGGGTGGCTCTTGTTTATTAATCTGCGAATAGCTGGGCGATTTTCTGTTGAAAAATCTTTGCTAGTGTGTGTGGTTGTATTGTTTGGTGATTGTGGGTGGCCGAGTTTCTACTCGACCATATTACGTTTCTATACTCCGCCAGTGCAACAAGAAGTTTAGTGTGTTTGTCTTTTGTGGCTGCGGGTATTGTATTTAGGAAAATGGCTTTATAAGCGTCAGTTTTCTTGTTTGTGTGTGTTTCTATTAATTGTTGCAGTGCGTCTTAGTGGCTGTGATTGTTGGGCATTCATAGAAGAGATGATCCTCTGTTTCCTGAATATTGTGTCTGCATAATTTGCATGGGGCTATTTGCTTGGATGTTTGTGCAGCTCTCTCTGTTGTCGGGGTCATATTATAAATTAGCCTGTATGTTATTTCTTTGGATTTTGATGTGATATGTTTGTTGTGTAAGTTAGTGAAGGTGCAGCTGTAGTCTTTCATGTGATATTTGTATCCTCTTTTGATTCTCAGGTATAGTGGTGGGGCTTGTTGTTTGTGGGATGTGGATTTTAATTTATGAGAATATTATGTGAAGTTGTCTAGGGTTTTTTATTGATTCTCTGGTCACTGGTTAGAATGCAGGCTGATCCGGGATATTTACCACAAATCCCAGGAGAAAAGAGTTCAATCCTTGAAACAATGGCATCTGTGTGTAGGTTTCCCTTCCCACTTCATCACCCTTAAATTTACTATAGTACTAGAAGGATATTGATTGCTCACAACATATAAACAACCACTGTTGGACACCACCTTTACTTGATGTACACAACACTTTTGGACAAACAGTTCAGGTATTAACTCAAGATCTGCAGTTACATATATATGTGTAATAAACACTATGCATTTTCAGACAGGCATGGGAATGATTTTCATTATCTTAATACATTTACACCCTTTTTGCCCAAGAAAAAAACCAATGTTATTACAAACAACACAACAACCACAAATTGGGTCTACTTTCATTTACCCTCATAATTAAGGCAAATAAAGATCTAATTAAATAGAACCCAACATATCAACATTTGTTTCTGACACCTTTTACCATTCTCTCATTTTAAAAAAAATAATGAGTTGGTGTCAAAATACTATACCATCTATACCATTGGAAAAAAACTACTGACCTGTTACCTTCACAAAAAAAACCAACATATAAACAGCATTTTGTACTACTAATTAAACTAATTAATAGAGTCATTTATCTCCTGGTGTGCGGTTAAGGGTTCATCTTTGCTGTAGATTAGATCCTTTTCCCATTATCTGGGTACCGAATTAATGCACTCAGTTATGTTCCTAATATTTATCCACTGGTATTGGCTGGTGCAAATCATACTTTATAATCCAAGAATAGAAATTACACACAATCACATATCCCTCCGCGGGCTAGAATATTCGAGTACTCTGTTGCAGTAGGCTCGGTGTCTTTTTGAAATTTGGGGCCTCAGGTTGGTCTAACTTTCCGGAATTTCCACTTAAGCTCTGCAGAAGGTACTTTACCATCTCACCATACATGGTGCCAAGTAGACGTCCATCAGCTGCTCTGCTTCTAATATCAGAATCCCAATTAGTTCCACAAAGATTTTACACCCACCAAGTTGCGAGTCTATAACCCATGGCATTTAGGTTGACATTGAACCAGCAAAGAGTGAGTCGTTGTTATCTAGTCCAGTGTAGAAACTTGTATGACAAAGGCATCTCATGGTAGTATCTGTGACTATGCCCACAATTGATCTATACCTACATATATCCAAAGATGAATAAATCCAGCACAGTAACAGGGTTGCAAACAATTAGATGATTCCTCTCGTTGCAGATGTAGAGACATTTAGCTGCTTTTATATTGTCTTTTTGATGGTGTTCAGGTTTTGGAACCTAGAGGTAATCTGGCGTAGTTATGGTTCAGAGATTCTGAAGTTGGTACATTGATTGTATTGGCTATAATGTTGTTTCAGTGTCTCTTCCCATTTGTTTGAGTTGGTGTCTAGTATTCTAGAACTTGGTGTTTGAGTGTCTGGAACCTTATGTTGACTTTTGCTGCTTTGTGACTTTTCTTTCGACGGAGGATACTTGGAGGCATCCTTTGAACTTGGGAGTCCAACAGACAGATGGAGGGTTCTTACTGCTGTAGTTTTATTACACGTAGTATAACTCCCATAGTTTAGTTGACCTCGACGATTGATGGTTCCTCAGGCGGTACCTCCCAGAAGTAAAACAGGTTATCCTTTTGTGGTATCTGTGTACTAGGCATATCACTGTAAACATTCTGATAACGAAGTCCATCCTGGGTATTCGGACAAGAGTCAGAATATCAAACGCTGATTGTCTATCATCTTCGATTCGAATGTGTCTTTCGCTTGCTATGGCAGCTAATGATTGCAGCAGTCAACATTGATGTATTTCTAGATCCAGAACATGGTTAAGCCATTTAGTCCTGACTCACCTTCACCAGGCTTTTAACCCAGGATCCTGATGATAGTTATGACATGCAGTTCCACCAAAACCACCACTCGCTTCTCTTCTATAGAAAAGGGATGACAAAGAATACAACACGAGCATTAACCTACTGTGATGTGTTAACTTTCACAAGACAATTACAAACAAAAAAGGGGAAGGAGATAGGAGTGGGTTTCCAAGTTCCCTGTCCCTCGTCGCTTGTGGTAGAACTTTGCTAGCTCTGATAGTGAGTGAGATATCTTTTCACTCGGTTTTGTTCTGTTGTTACTGGGACTATTAGATGAGTGAAGTCATTCTGTCCATCCAACATGTTGATATTGTATCTCTCATTCTTGAAGAGAATAGCCTATACAAGATCTCTGTGGTTTCTAATGCCGCGTCTTCCTTTCGGCACTATAATCATCACTAGGCCAAGGCTATTCAACATTGGCTTTTTAAGTACTGACATACACATGGATTCTTCTATCAACATCCTCATGTTCCCCAAGGGTAACATTAAAATGTATATTCCACAGTAAAAAGTAACAATCAGAACAGAGAAAATTCTCATACCAGAAAAAAACATACATGTACATTTCTCTGATATTAAGTACATGATAATCATACATAATAATTAATCATACAATTAGATGCAGGAGCCATAGGTTTTTGAATTTTCTTCAGGAGTTAATCCATAAACTAAAACATACATTGTTTTCCCCCACTGCGTACAGCACATGGGGATAGTAACCGCTGTTGATATATTTTGCCAATGACTGCTATTATTCGGAGTGTATTTATTAGAATAACTTATGCCATATGGTCCAGTCTTCTGAATATTGCAAGCAATTTATTCACATCAATCTTCGCTTTTGTTCCTACTACAGTGAGGTCATGCGGATTGAAGGTACATCCTATCCGAACATTCATTTATATCACGCGTTTACTTTAATTGTTTTTGAATTTATATTCTCAAACATGGCATGTCCCTAGCAATATTTTATGAAATGATTACATGTCCCTCCTCATATGGAGTGGTTACTAATCTGTTAACAAAAGGATGGTACTAAAATTTAGCACTATAGTTCCAAGTTACAGATTATGAATTAGGAAAACAATTTATCCAAAATGAACTGAGTCCATGATATGCGTACTCATGTGTATGTCTCCGCATGGATACAATTTCCTTTCTATAGTACATAGATTATTTGCAGATTTCTAAGCATAGATAGTGAGATATAGTTCACAATGCATAGAAGTTTTAACATAGGAATATGAAATTGACAGACACGAGTTCTCTACTGAAGTATGAATCCTGAGTCTGCTCCTACATTGAGAAAATCTCTAGAATTGTGTTTCGGACATGAGAGTTGATACTCTATAGTACACATATTTATAGGTTATAAGCACTACTAGTTAGATATAAGTTCATAATGCCTATAAAAGTTTTAACATATAGGATTTGAAATTGTAAGACAGGAAAAATTACAGCGTGGCACCCACATGTGTTTCATTGGTAAACATCATCCAGCCTGGTTTAAGAGAATTGTTGACTTATTATTCTAACTAATTCTTAATTAAACATACTGGTCTATGTAATACATAAATGCATCTTAATAATGTAGATATAACATACCAATAGCTGAAGAGAATCATGGTTTTAAAAGGCAAAAATACCTTTCCCCACACGGGGAACGCACGTCTGTTTCTTTGTGTCGTACTGACCAAAAATGGCTACACCGGCCCTTTGTTTTTCAATCAGTCCCGGTCTTGCCAGGTACGTGGGAAAAAAATAAAGCCAAATAAATTAAGCTGCCTTGGTCAGTCTATCGCTGTTTTATTTTCTCCTACATTAAGTAAGTTACACAGTAATTGAAAGGGGTTGTTTATTTTTAAGGGAGTCAATAAATAGGAAAGGGTAAGGACGTTTTATTATATCACATTGTTGTACTAAATATTTGTATATCTGCTTGGTTGTCTGTTGTATTAAGTGTTCTTCTTCTTCTTCGTTCATCCGGAGTTTTTTTCGGACGTGATTGCGTTGTGCCTGTTTACAGCAGCGCTGCGTTCTTGCGCCGTTAGGCCGACACATCCGACTTCTGCGGGCATTTGTTGACCGGGTTAACCTTCCCGGGGGTTTCTTAGGACGTTAGACTCTCACTGTTGTGGTGTTATCTCCCATCCCAGCTGGCCCATATAGAACAGCCAAAGGCATCCTGGTCGGCCCTCAAGGGAAGGTAGGGGCAGACCATGGGCATTCCCCGCCATCCAAGGAGGCTTCCATAATTGCAGAGCCATCACACAGCGCTCTGGTACTGGGCTCACCCAAGGAATCGTCACGTCCTGCACATGGCTGCTTAGCCTCACTTCCGTATATTGGGCCTTCCGTTCACCATAGGCTGTTCTTCCAGAAGCCAGAAGAATGCAGTTTGCAGATGACATCCACACAGTGAGCTTTCGATTCAGGACTTTCCACGTAATGGATTTGCTATCCAAGCAATATTCCATTTTGTGCCACTAGGACACTTTTTCCACCTTTTTTGAAGCCCACACAGTGAGCTTTCGATTCGGACTTTCCACGTAATGGATTTGCTATCCAAGCAATATTCCATTTCATGCCTCTGGGAGGCTTGTGTAACCGACATGCCTGTGGTATGAAGTGTGGCAGTCTAAATACTTCTTCATGTACATTTAAATGTCAATCTGAATACAGTTAAAGTAAGCTGCAGTCGACTTGAGCTTGTTGATATCTCCATAGAGCTTGTCCTCGAATGAAGCAGGTGTGGGCCAAAATATCTTTCTCTGTTCTGCATATATTGGGCACTCTTGCAGCAAATGTTTAGCTGTCATTTTACCAGTTCCACAATTACATTCATCTGTATCTCCTATCTTTAGTTTGTTGAACAAGTGGTATTTCAACCTGTTGTGTCCTGTGCGGAGTCTGAAGATTGCTACTTGTTCTCTTCGGTCGAGTTTGTAATATGCATCATCCTTCTGGTGGCCTGGATGCTCTGATTCCCATTTGGTTCTTCTTCTTCTTCGTTCATCCGGAGTTTTTTTTTCGGACGTGATTGCGTTGTGCCTGTTTACAGCAGAGCTGCGTTCTTGCGCCGTTAGGCCGACACATCCGACTTCTGCGGGCATTTGTTGACCGGGTTAACCTTCCCGGGGGTTTCTTAGGACGTTAGACTCTCACTGTTGTGGTGTTATCTCCCATCCCAGCTGGCCCATATAGAACAGCCAAAGGCATCCTGGTCGGCCCTCAAGGGAAGGCAGGGGCAGACCATGGGCATTCCCCGCCATCCAAGGAGGCTTCCATAATTGCAGAGCCATCACACAGCGCTCTGGTACTGGGCTCACCCAAGGAATCGTCACGTCCTGCACATGGCTGCTTAGCCTCACTTCCGTATATTGGGCCTTCCGTTCACCATAGGCTGTTCTTCCAGAAGCCAGAAGAATGCAGTTTGCAGATGACATCCACACAGTGAGCTTTCGATTCGGACTTTCCACGTAATGGATTTGCTATCCAAGCAATATTCCATTTTGTGCCACTAGGACACTTTTTCCACCTTTTATGAAGCCCACACAGTGAGCTTTCGATTCGGACTTTCCACGTAATGGATTTGCTATCCAAGCAATATTCCATTTCATGCCTCTGGGAGGCTTGTGTAACCGACATGCCTGTGGTATGAAGTGTGGCAGTCTAAATACTTCTTCATGTACATTTAAATGTCAACCTGAATACAGTTAAAGTAAGCTGCAGTCGACTTGAGCTTGTTGATATCTCCATAGAGCTTGTCCTCGAATGAAGCAGGTGTGGGCCAAAATATCTTTCTCTGTTCTGCATATATTGGGCACTCTTGCAGCAAATGTTTAGCTGTCATTTTACCAGTTCCACAATTACATTCATCTGTATCTCCTATCTTTAGTTTGTTGAACAAGTGGTATTTCAACCTGTTAGTGTCCTGTGCGGAGTCTGAAGATTGCTACTTGTTCTCTTCGGTCGAGTTTGTAATATGCATCATCCTTCTGGTGGCCTGGATGCTCTGATTCCCATTTGGTTCTATAAGTGCTTTTTATGAACCTCTTTGCCTCATTATAGGTTATGTCTATGTCAGGCTGTGGTAGTCGTCCGCCCTCTTTTGCCAGTCTGTCAGCCTCTTCATTTCCAGGTATACTGCAATGTGATGGGATCCACTGTATTACAACTTTTTTGGATTTCTGGCATAGACCATGGAGTGCTGCTCTTAGGTCAGCTATTTCTGTGCTGTTATTGCTCTTCAGTATTGAGACAGCTGACTTTGCATCTGTAAAGATAGCTATTTGCGTCTCTTTATTTTCCTCCATCAAGAGCATTTCTGCTGCAGTTTTCAGAGCCTCTACCTCCGCTTTGAAGTTACTTGAAAACTTTCCAGTTGCCACTGAATGTGTTTTTTTCACTCCATTTTTTAAATTTAGGAGAATTCCTCCTCCTCCATTCTCTACTGAATTTTTGGCTGATCCATCTGTATATGCATGGGTCCAATTGCTGCTTGGGTAATGTTCTTTTATGTAGTTTAGGGTTATTTCTCTTCTTTCGGTTTCATGCTGAGTGTTCTTTTTCTCAATACCAGGAATGTTTTCTATCATCTCAGGCAGTTGCTGCTGTCTCCAAGCTGGGAACTTGTCTGCATTGTAAATGGGTTTGACTGTTGATATGTTAAGTATGGGATCTGCCCTAATCTTTCGTTTTGCAGTTTCTACAAAGTTGCTACGCTTCAGTCTTCCCTTTCCAAAACCACTAAACCTTTTATACATAGGGTGGTCTGTCAATCTTCTAAATTTTTCAGCTTGTTGCTGGGCTCTGCTATCTCTTCTATCCTGCATTGGTTGTAAACAAGTGATCTTTTCTAATTCATTAATAGGCGTTGTCTTCAGGCTTCCAGTTATGATTCGCATTCCTTGATTTTGGACTCTACTTATTTTGTTAAAGTTTGACTTAGCTGCTGTTGCCCAAGCTGCAATGCCATATTCCAATACTGGCCTCACCCGTCCAGTATATAACTTCTTGAGAACTTTCTCATCTGCTCCCCACGTTGTACCAGCAAGCTTTTTCATGATTGCCATTCTTTGCCTTGCTCTTGTTCGATTTTTCTCAACCTGTGTCTTCCATGTCAGGCGACGATCAAAGGTGACTCCTAGATAGTTTGGATTTTCTTCATGGCGCAATATTTTTCCATTCAATACCAGCTTAGGTTGCTGAGTTTTAGTTGAGAGGGAGAACACTGTGCATGTTGTTTTCTCCTCACTTATCTTCACTAGCCATGATTTTGACCAGTCCTCTAGCGCTAATAGGGCTTGCTGTATTCTGCTGTTAGCTGTACTAATATATTC
This sequence comes from Cepaea nemoralis, assembly GCA_014155875.1. Lineage (NCBI taxonomy): Eukaryota > Metazoa > Mollusca > Gastropoda > Stylommatophora > Helicidae > Cepaea > Cepaea nemoralis. The sequence goes on along the minus strand of JACEFZ010027511.1, from coordinate 199,758 downwards.
TTCAGATGTCCATATGGCTAGGTCATCTGCAAAGGATGATGTGTGTACTCTGGCTGGAAAATTTTCCGTGATGTCGTTTATATATGCTAGGAATAATGTTGGTGAAAGAACTCCTCCTTGGGGGACACCTTGCTCCAACAGCATCATTTTGCTGGTTTGTCCTTGTACTTTTGTCCTGGCAGTTCTGTTCTCAAGGTAGTGGCTGATCCATTTATACATTTTCCCACAAACATGCATTTTTTGCAGTTTTACTTTCAGTCCTTCCTTCCATACTTTATCAAATGCTTTTTCTAAATCTATCCAGACCGCTAGTATGTGCTTTTTCACTTGGAAGGCATCCTCTATTTCCTGAGCTATATAGGTTATTTGATCTTCAGTGGATCTGTACTTTCTGAATCCTGCTTGGTGAGGTGTTAAGAGTTGGTTTTCTTCCAGATGCCATGTTAGCCTGCCATTGATAATGCGTTCCATTAATTTTCCTACACAGCTAAGAAGACTGATAGGTCGATAGCCATTTGGTTCTTCCAGGTCTTTTCCTTTCTTTGGGACTGGTATTAGTATAGCTTCCTTCCATGCCTGTGGGACTATTCCTCTCTTCCAGCTGTAATTTAGGACTGCTAGTAGTTTCTTTTTTGCCTTAGTGTTTAGTCCTATTAGCATTTCATTTGTGATTCCATCCTTTCCTGGTGATGTCTTCTTTTTTAGGGTATTCATTGCCTGTTCCATTTCTTCCATTGTTAGATTTGCCATCATATATTCTGCTGCTGTCTCTGTATATCTATGATGTATCTGTTTATCTTTGATTGCTTTCTTCTGTTCGGCTGTAATATCAATGTGGTTTGCACTGGCATAGTGTTCCATTAGTGCATTTGCAGCCTTTTTTCCTGTAAGCAAGGCATTTCCTTGTTTAATTGTTATTTGTTTGTTTCTAGGTCCTTCATTGTTCATGGCTTTCACTAGTTTCCATAGTTTGTTTCCATCCCTGTCAAAATTCAGGTTTTCTGTTTTTTTCCTCCAACAATCTCTTGTTGTTTGATTTACTGTTCTTTTATATTTTGCTGAGATGGCTTTGAGAGAGATGTTCGCTTCAGTTGTTTGTTCTCTCTCTGCGGTCTTCCTAGCATCTTCAACTTTGTCCTCCAAAATTTGTAGTTCCTCAGTCCAGTATGGTTTGTAATTTTTCCTCGCTCCTCTTGGAATAGACTCAGTGGCCGCCTGTATTATTGCTCTGTTTAGACTTTCCACCATTTGCTTCATGTTGCCATATCGTGTATTTATGTTTTCACAATATTTGTCTGTTAGTATGGCAAATCTGTCCCAATCTGCTCGTTTGTAATTCCAGCGGGGCAAAGGCTTTTGCTCCTGTGGAACATACTCCATATTTATTACAAGCTTGATTGGTCTGTGGTCACTACCTGCTAATTGGTCAAGCACATGGCGATCGATTTTGTGGAGGATGTCTCCTGTGCAGAAAGCTAAGTCTGGAGTAGAAGTGGTAATCCATCTTCTGGAGTAGAAGCTCGGTGTGTCATCCGCTTTGTTGAGTAGATGGAGATTTGAGTCTATTTCCCAGTCCTCCACTTCATCTCCTCTTTTGTCAGTATCTGGGTATCCCCATCTTTCTGAACGGCTATTAAAGTCTCCGACAACAATGCAATTTGTGTCAGTTATTTTCATGTTTGAGAGTGTAAGATCCTTATCTGCCGGGCTATACAGATTGTAAATTCTTATTTTCACGTCCTTTATCATTATATCAACACCTATAATTTCCGTTTGGTTGTCAGAGATCACAGATACTTCGCTGCAAGGTATTGTATTTCGTGTAAGTATTACAACTCCTCCTTTGTGTCCTTCGCGGTCGAAACGTGTGGCCTGATATCCCTCGACTGAAAATGTGCGATTGGCGTTGAGGTGTGTCTCTTGAATGCATGCCACATCTATTCTATCTTTATGAAGACGCTGTGTTAGGGAGGCTTTCTTGTTATAAACTCCTTCGGCATTCCATTGTAGTATGTTGAGTGTCCGGGGTGTTTGGTCAATAGCTCTTAACCTACTCCTCTGTGCCTTGACTCCACAGCACAGGGGAAGGTGACCACCAGTAGTCATGGGTGGACCCCCTCGAGGCAGGGGGCCCGGCACTATCACCGCCTGATGGGACTTCACGGGATTAGCACCATAACGATTAATTTTCATCTGTGGCATCATGAAATGATAAAGTTACGTTGCACTTCTTTGTCAAGTCTGTGGCTCAGTACATCCGATTTCGACAAGCATTTGTTCGGGATGCTTTCCCTAGCCTTTGACTGTCCCCAGTCTACCTACAAGGCAGCAGGTTTGTGCGTCACTTCGTCTGGTCCCTCTCCCTTGACCTGTCCGACATGGGTGACCCTACCAGTAGCTGTGCTACCGTCGGCATAGCTCTTGGGGTCATTGGAACGCGCAAGCCCCTCTACCTCGTCAAGGTGGACGCACGGCAGAGGGGGTATTAAGTGTTCATTACCTTGAATTGCTTGCATACATGTTCTGTAGAAGTGCGGTAGTGTGCCGTAATAGTGCGGTGTCGTTTTGTCTATTTTCTTAATTCTGTGTGATCTAATTGCAATATAGTATAATGCTAGCGAGTTTTGATCTGGATGATTGATGATGCGTCCTATGTGGTTGATTCTTAATGCTTGTATTTTTGTGTTAAGGTCCTGTAGTGCTACCCCCCCCCCCCCCCTCTAGTCTCCTCTTGTATTAAAGTCTTGTGCTTTATACTGTGGATTGTGTTTTTGAAGATGAATTGTCTGATGTGTTTGTTTATGTCTGTGATTGTTTGTTTTGGGGGGTCTAACACTGTGACTAAATGTAGTATTTTAGGAAAGATGAAGGTGGTAACAATAGTGCTTGGTACAAAAATAGTTGATGTCTTGTATTTGAACCTATGTAGTATGTCTATAATTTGTTTTGTCAGTGATTGCCATGTTCCTGTGTGTGTTTTTCTGGGATTGGATCGAAAAGTGATCCCATAAATCTTCATGTTATCTGTGACTGTTAGATCCGGGGGGAAATCTGCTTTATTCTTCCACTTCCCCAGACCCATTATTTTAGACTTCTGTATGTTTATTTTGGCCCCATTTCCTTAACCAAACTGTCTGAAGGTGTAAAGTATGTTCGTTATGGAAGTGTTGGTTGTAGGGAAGAAAGCGGTGTCATCTGAATTTCCGCTCTCCAGACCCTTGTATAAATGTACCTTTAATGTTAGTGTACTGTCTAATTGCTTCTAAGAGTGGTTCTAGTGTTAGTACATATAGGACTGGTGATAGTGGACACTCTTGTCTGACAGATCTATTGATTCTGAAACTGTCAGTGAGTGAATGATTCACCAGTACCTTACTTTCATGATTTTTATACAATATTTCTATCCACTGTCTATAGTACTGTCCTATGTTACAGTGTGCTAGTGTTTTGTGTAAGTATGAGTGGGAGATTCTGTCAAAGGCCTTCTCCTGGTCTAAAGATAAGAGAGAGGATTGACAGTCTTTCTGGTGGGTGTATGTAATGAAATCCCTAATGAAGTGTGTATGTTGGTGTATGTTTCTGTGTTGAATACTGCACTGTTGGTCTGGGTGGATGAGTGATAGCATGAAGTTTTTAATTTTGTTTGCAAGTGATTTTGCTAGAATTTTGTAGTCTGTGTTTAATAAGGAGATAGGTCTATAGTTGTTCAGCTGTGTTTTGTCTGTGTTGTCTTTAGGTATGAGTGTTATATATGACATATTGCAAGTGTTTGGGAGTTCTTGTTTGTTAAAAGCTTCTTGGTAGACTTTTAGAAGGAAATTGCCTAGGATAGGAAAGAAGTGTTGGCAGAGTCCATCTGGTCCTGGTGTTTTGTCTTTTTGCATTTGATTGAGTGCATGTGTTATGTCTGCTAATGTAAGCTCTGTGTCTAGTGTGTCTTTATCTGTGTCTGACAATTTTTTTGTGTATTTTAAGAACCTATTTTGTGTTTGTGTGTTGGCGGGTTCTGCTGTATATAGGTCAGTGTAGTACTGTTGAAATGTTTTCTAGTATATGTACTGTCTCTTTTGTGTGTTTCCTTGCATGTCTGTTATTGCTCCTATTTGTCTGTTGCATTGAATGTTTTGCTCTAATGCAAGGTGCTGTCTATTGGGACTTTCTTTTGATATGTTAGTAAGTTTAGTTCGAGGGAGTGCACCACGGAATGTGTGTTGCTGGTGTTGTTCTAATTGTGATTCTAGTGTGTTTAGGTGTGGTGCATTCCTGTCAGTCTGTTTTGTGAGTTGTATTGCTGTCTGTATGATATGTTCTTGTTATAGTCTGTCTTTATGTATGATGGATGCTAACTGTTGTGTTCTATACCGTATTGTATTCTTTAGTAAATCCCAAATTTGTGTTATGTTGTCCGTGGGTGTATTATTAGTGTATGTTAGAATAAGTTGTGTCACATGTTGTAAATAGCCTGTATTTTGGAGTAAGGAGTTATTGAACTTCCAATGAGGTGTTCTTTTTTATGGCCTTGTGTTTGTAGTGTCTGTGGTGATATGTGTTAGTACTGCTTTGTGATCTGTGTATTGTAATGTCTCTTGTAGATGTTTTGTGTGGATTATTTGGTGTGTTGAAGGTGTGTATACTCTATCTAATCTGGCTGATCTATTGTAAGCCCTATTTTTGTGTGTCGATGCAATGTTATTAGGGTGTCTGTATCGGAAAGCGTCTATTAAATTGTGTGTGTCTAGGGTATTCTTTAGTATATCCAGTTGATGTATTCCATTTCTGTAATTTCTCCTTAATTGTGTCTTGGTTCCTGCCCCTACGATATCCAAATCTGAGAGTACAAAATTGAAATCCCCTGCAAGGATAACATTTTGCCCTCTGTATGTTTGTATAAGTAAGGTGTCTAATTCTTGTTAAAAATTTGGTTGATGATTGTAATTTGGTGGTGCATGTATGTTCACTATGGTGTATGTATGTATAGTGTTTTCTACCTGTATTATGGAGATTCGTCCCTGATTGTCCGTGTGTGTTTTAATTATGTCCCACCTGTCTGATGTCTGCAGAATAGCTGTTCCTGACCCAATTTATTGTGTGCCTAAACTAAAGCATGAATGTCTGAGGCCTAGCTGTGTGGTGATATGTTGTGCGAATGTTTTTGAACATATATTTGTTTCTTGTAGTAGTAGAAAATCTGGTTTGTGCTTGTTTATTAGTGTGATAATATGTTGTAATTTTGTACGTACACCACAAATGTTTAAAGTAATAATAACTAAATCACTAGCCGTTATAATTTAAGTAAAATCAAATGAATGAGATATAATAAGTGTATAGAATCACACTCAAAATTATTATCCGTGATGAGTACATTTAGGCGAACAAGTCTGTAGCATCAAAAGTTTGTGTGGGAGGATCATCTTGATCCTCGTTCTTATCACTTGTGTCTGTGTCTACGAAGAGAGTGTCTGGTATGCTGTATGTGTCGTCTTCGTCTTGTAATTGTGTCTCCTCTTGTTGTTCTTGTTCAGTTTCCTTTGTCTTGCCTATAGTGGCTTTGACTTTTTCTTTCTTTGGCAGTGATAAGTCGTCTGTTTCTGTGTCGTCGCTGTGTTTTGACTGCGGTCTTCTGTTAGCCCATGTTCTCTTCTTTGGTTTGCTGACGACTTGAAAACCGTCAGAGTCTTCATTCCTTGGATTTATGTCTTGTGTATTATTTTCTTGTGTGTTATTTTCTTGTGTGTTGGTTTGACTGCTGAAGGTTTGTGTCAGCTCAATCTCTCCCTGTGGAGAGGTTTCAAGCTCATCTACAAGATAATATTTAAATTATTATATTTATTTCTATAGTTGTATTTTCTTCATTTTATAGTTTAGTTCTGTTAATCATCCATGTTCGGTTAACATATTAATTTTCAGATTGTTAACAAGGTTAACTTTTTATTATTAATTTGTTATAATATTATTAAATAATTATTATATAAAAAAATAAAAAATAAAAAAAAAACAACAACAACAAAACATATTCTTGTTTGGTGTTGTCCCGTCCGAGACCTCAGTTGTTTCGCGACGGTATATAAACGATTTTTGGTTTCTCTGCACAAACGAACAAATCTTTCGCCTTCGTGTTTTAGATTTTTCATTGTGGTGATATTTCCGGATTTCTTCACAACAGCCATGGCACCAGTCAAGAGCATGGATTCAATCGACATCGACCATTTTCTCGAAAGAAGACCACTACACAACAAAGGTACGTTGATAATCACATTTACCGGCCCTGGCGCTGCGGCCAAGGCCACGCCTTCTTTAATCTACAGCACGCTGCTGGGCCCATGTGGAGTACCACATGGCGGTATTGCCGACGTGTACCGGTACGAAGTACCTACTCGGTGGTATGTTAACCTAACACAGGTGGCCCATGTGGCAGTGTACAAAGGCCTTCATGGCAAAACATTTAAGCTGCCGGCGGAGGGACTGGAGCTATCAATAGAGCACCTGGAACGAGAAAGGGAACGAGTTACGATTCATTGGCTTCCCAACACTATTTCTCCACAGGGAGTTAAGTTCATAGTCGAAAAGACAACTGGAGACGAAAACGCGGAAGTCTTCAGAATCCAATACGGTGGCGGCAAGTGGGGCGTGCTGTGCACCCCCACAAAACCGGTGCCGCACTACGCAAAGATCACGGCGCCAGGGAAAATAACAGGCAACCACCGCATAATGTTCACTATGCCCGGTCGCCGGACCCAATGTCCATTTTGCAGCCTAGACGATCACTGGTCTAACAAATGCCCGACAAGGCGGCAGAAGAAAGACAATAATAAGAAAACATCTGAACTAGCACAAGAGGAATTCCCGGGAAAGGAATTCTCATGGGGAAGGCCCACACAGGGCAAAACAACGCTGTCCAAGCTGTCGTCGAAGTAACTGGCAGACCGGTGACCACGGAGCGAGCCGTAGAAAATCAAACAACTTCACAGGAAACCAACGACGACGGTTTCCAAATCGTCAACTACGGCAGAAAAAGACAGTGGGCAGAGAGAAGAAATTCCTCAAGCAACAAAGATATAAGAGAAGAGGAGGGAAGATCTTCCCCTTCTCCTTCCAAACCATACAAGAAAGCTGCTACAAAACAAAATGAAAACAGCGACAATGAAGGACCACTTTTCATCAACACTGACGAAGACACCAACGAAGACCACGAGGAGAACGAAAACCATAAAAATATTATCAAAACCGAAGACAAAACCCAGAATTGAGGTACCACAGAAAAGATAAAGGTAATCACTTAAATTTAACCACCATGTTGTTTAACATTTATTTTAAAAATGGCTGACGATTTATGTATAATTAGCTTAAATATCCGTGGTATGAGAATGAAATTACAACACATAGTCACACTCATACACAAACACAAGCCAGACTTCATTTTATTACAAGAAACTAACATCAAAACAGACTTTGAAGCAGCAGAATTAGTGACACGGTTAGGATTAAGAAATTCGTGTTTCAGTTTGGCGAAACACAACGTAGGGTCAGGGACAGCCATTCTCCAAATTTCCGACACGTGGACTATTTTTAGAACACACACAGACCCACATGGTAGAATTTCCACAGTTCAAGTTAAAAACGACACACACTCATTTGTCATTGTGAACATACACGCACCACCTAACTACAATTATCAACCTCTATTTTATGAACATTTAGACGACTTACTAACACAGACATACAGGGGACAAAATATTGTTCTTGCCAGTGATTACAATTGTGTTCCTGAAGATTTAGACGTGGTGGGTGGGGAGGTGAGAACACAGCTGAGGAGAGCCGGCAGGGACAGCTTACATCAACTTGACACACTACGAAATATCATCGATACACACAACCTCACAGACGCATTCAGGCATACACACCCCGACAGTAGAGAAACGACATACACTAACAAAACACACAACAGGTCATCTAGATTCGACCGGATTTACACGCCCGCAACACATCACATCATACAAACCAAACACCTACGGGAAACATTAGATTACACAGACCACAAAGGTATACTAGCACACATCAGCACAAACACGCAGCCAAACAAAAGGTCACCTCACTGGAAGTTCAATAATTCACTATTGGAACACTCAGAATATGTAAAATATATGACACAGCTCATACACACGTACACAGACAATATACCGACTGAGAACATCACACAATACTGGGACTTATTGAAAAACACCATACGAAGCAGAACACAACATCTAGCAACCATGATCCTCAAAGACAGACTAAGACAGGAGCGCATCATACAGACAACCATACGACTAACAAAACAAACAGACAGAGATGCACATCACTTACACACACTAGAAGCACAACTAGAAGAACACCAACACACAGATATCTGGGTGCTCTTCTCAGAACAAAACTCATCACAATTACACAAGAGACAGCTACGAGGCAATATTTAAAAATAGAACAGAACGTACAACGTAACAGACAAATAAGCAAAATATCTGACATGCAAGGAAACATGCAGACAGAAACACCACACATAGAGACTGCTTTCCAACAACACTACACACAACTATTCACAGCAGAGACACAGTCGACACACAGATACAAGACAACTTCTTACAGCACACAAAGAAATTATCTGACACAGACAGAGACACACTGGACACAGAACTGACACTGACAGACATAACACAGGCACTAAGCACAATAAACAAAGACAAATCTCCAGGACCAGACGGTTTGACAGTAGAATTCTACCAACACTTCTTCCCTATTCTAGACAATCTTCTCCTCAAAGTCTATCAGGAAGCCTTTGACACAAAAAATCTCCCGGACAGCTGCAACATGTCTTACATTACACTCATATGCAAAGATAAAACTGACAAAACACAACTGAAGAACTACAGACCAATTTCCTTACTCAACACAGACTACAAGATACTCGCCAAATCACTCACCAATAAACTTAAACCTTTCATGCCAACACTAATACACCCAGACCAACAGTGCAGTGTCAAAGATAGAAATATACACAACCACACACACCTCATTAGAGACATAATCAACTACACACATGGGAAAGACTGTCCATCCTCCATCTTATCCTTGGATCAAGAGAAGGCCTTCGACAGAATTTCCCACACATACCTGCATAGGACACTAGAACTTTGTAACATAGGAGAATATTACAGGCAGTGTATCAGATCTTGTATAAAAATCCTGAGAGCAAAGTGTTGGTGAACCATTCACTGACAGCTAGCTTCAGGCTCACGAGATCTGTAAGACAGGGATGTCCCTTATCACCACTCCTGTATGTGCTCACCCTAGAACCTTTATTAGAGAAGATAAGGCAAGACACTAGTAAAAGAACCTTCCTGCATGGGATACGAGAGCAGAAGCTCATCGCCTATGCAGATGACACTGCCTTCTTTCCCACCAGTAACATATCAATAAGGAATATACTCCACACCTTTACCCATTTTGGAAAAGGCAGTGAAGCCAAAATTAATGTACATAAATCACAGATAATGGGTCTGGGACAGTGGAAACAAAAGGCTGATTTCCCTCCAGATCTGAAACACATAGACACCATGAAGCTGTATGGGATCACATTTCCATGTGATCCCACAGAAACACACAGACAGACATGGCACGAACTGACCGAACAGATCACATACATGTTACACAGGTATAGGTACAAGACATCCACAATATTTGGCAGAAACACAATAGTCAACACATACATATTACCCAAAATAATATATTTAGCGACAGTACTGGAACCTCCCAAACAGACCGTCACAAACATAAATAAATAAGACGCTTCATCTTCACCAACACAATACACAGCATTCAACACAAAACTCTCATACAAGACAAGAAACAAGGAGGGATTTGCACAACAGGACATCCAGACAAAAATACTCTCACTTAGAATCAGTCACATAGGTAAAATCATCAGACACCCAGAACAGAACAGACTAGCACTATACTACATAGGCCACAACATCAAGCATCTCACACCTCTTTACAATGCAACTGCACACTACCAGGGAAGACTGCCAACATTCTATCAGACATGCATACAGGCAATAAAAGTACATGAACAGTTAATACAGCAAACAACACACACAATATACAAACATTTAGTTAGAGAACAAGCACCATCACTAAGACTTAGGATTAAAAGAGGACACAAATACTTCATGGCTGACTTCACATGCACCTTTTCAAACCTACACAACAAACACATAACTCCAAAAGCTAAGGAAATCACATATAGACTGTTATACAGTATGACCCCCACAACACAGGTAGAAGCATACATATCCAAACAATGTCAATTATGTAGGAACAACACACAAGAGACAGAGGAACACATTTATTATACATGTCCAACAATTACTACCACACGCGCAACACTCAAACACCTCATACAAACGCACACAGGCAAACAAACTGACATATATAAAGCAATTTTTCGCAATACTATACCAAAGACAGCTAAGGACATACATACAAAACTACTTGTAGCACTTTCATACTACAGACAACTTATATGGACCTGCAAAAATTTTGCCAGATACAAACACCACACATATAACACACACTTAATCTCCTTTATGTACACACACAAAATATCACAACTATTTCCAGAATAAATCATATGTATTCTTCCTTATTGTATTACAAATTTGGTATACATGAGTGCGAGAAAGAAAGAAGAAACTGTGAGTGAATGGTGAGTGAATGATTAAAAAGATCACATATGGTCAAAAGACCAATGGAAAATCCCTTATGTAAAGAATAGTGGAAGTATAAATGCTTGTATTATTTTGTTTCAAAATGATGGTTTCAACCCTTATAGATAAGGGGAAAAAGAAAAAAGGAGAAAAGAAAATCAAACCCTCCCATTTCCAATTACTATTAATGGAATGTTTGCTTTAAATGCACTTGTGGTGCTCTACTACTACCACTACTAAGATTATCACTTTAGTAAAGAGAACCACATATCTATCATACCATTATTATTATTACTATTATTATTATTATTATTATTATTATTATTATTATTAGTATTAGTATTATTATTATTATTTTTATTATTTTTACTATTATTATTATCATTATTATTATTACTATCTTTATCTTACCCTTATTATCTTTAGTATCATTAATTTTATAGTATTAATGATATCATCATTATTAATTTACAACTTCATCTCCCATGTACCCCCCCCCCCCCCCCCCCCCCTTGCTTAAGGTGTGTTGCTTTTGCTACTACCCCCACTAGTTGTTTCAAACATTTGTCCTGCCTGTACCATCATTAGAGTGGTCATGAGGGCATTGGTGGAGTGAAACCAATTGGTGGGAGGGTAGCGAGGGAAACAAAATGTAAAGACTTCCCCTTTTCCTTGTAGTCAATATTTACCTTATTATCCTTAGTATCATTAATTTTATAAGTATTACTGATATCATCATTAGAAATTTACAACTTCATCTCCCCTGTGCCCCCCCCCTTGCTTATGGTTTGTTGCTTTTGCTAATACCCCCACTGGTTGTTTCAAACATTTATCCTGCCTGCACCATCATTAGTGGTCATGAAAGGCATTGGTGGAGTGGAACCAATTGGTGGGTGTGTGGTGAGGGAAACAAAAATGTAAAGATTTCCCCTTTTCCTTGTGTTCAGTATTTACCTTATTATCCTTAGTATCATTAATTTTAAAAGTATTATTGATATCATCATTATTATTTTACAACTTCATCTCCCCTGTGACCCCTTTGCTTATGGTTTGTTGCCCTTGCTGCTACCCCAACTGGTTGGTTCAAACATTTGTCCTGCCTGTACTATCGTTAAAGGTGGTCATGAGGGCTTTGTCGTTCCGTCTTTGCTTTGCGTCATTCACACTGCGAGCGCTAACAAGTCAAGTCGCATTATTCTGTCAAGAAACCTGATCAGCGGGAAAATGTCACGTGGAAGATCCAACAACAAGAAACACGCTGTTGCCAAGATGTGCAGCGTGGGAGCCGACAACAAGAAGAAGAACGTCGTGAGCCCACCTGCTAGCTGCATCAAAGAGCCTGATACTACACCGATTACTGAAGCTACCACGAGGGAGAAGATTGACAGCCCAACACAGTCAAGAACCCAGACAGAAGAGAAGGAGGAGAAAGACACCAGAGTCGGAAACACCGAAATGGAACTCTTTCAAAACAAACTAACAGAAGCCACACAAGAACTCACAGAAAAACCGCAAGAAGAAAACCAAGAGACCAAGCCAGAACCGCAAGCTAAAGCCAGCAGCCCAACCACAACACCCAAGAATGAAATACTATACCGTCGGATCTCTGAAGGAGGCACAGAATACCCAGTCGACAAAGAGGAACTCAAGCGCGCGGAATTTACAAGCCGCTGGGAAGAAAAAGAAAAGAAGAAGCCTAAAAAACTCCGGGGGAAACCGATGGTATACCCATTAGTACACTACAACTGTGAGGCCGACTTCGAGTACTATATCGAGGACGGTGAAATTGTCCCATGGCTGACCACGGAGGAAGAAAACGCTAGGCAGCAGATACGCAAACGCAACGAGGAAAACAGGCGTTAGTAGGAAAATGAAAACGTCGAACAAGTCCTACAGAAACTACACAAGAAAGGAGACAAAACGCCCAAATAAAAAGTCCTTTTAAGGACTTTACTCAGCCAAGCCAGACGAACCAGGAGCCTGCACCAACAAAAGAAAATCACAAGAGGAAATATACACAAAGGACAGCCGCCGACCGATCCCTCAGCTGGAGTGGGATTACGAAAAGTCCTTTAAGGACTGCAGCCAGACGAGCCAGGAGCCTACACAAACAAAGAAAACCACAAGAACAGACGAGCACAAAGGATAGCCGCCGACAACTGCTGACGTCACAGACACAAACGATATATAACCAGTCCGAGATAGGACTCACAAGACAAGAATTAGGGTAAATAAACACACAAAAACCACGGACCTCAATTATAACCACAGCTGATGAAGCAGGTTAGACGAGGACGAATTTGGAATTTTTGTTTTTGAAATGGAATCGGAATCGGAATCGGAATTTGGTGGGTTGGAGCCAATTGGGGAGGTTGTAGCGAGGGAGACAAAAATATAAAGATTTCCCCTTTTCCTTGTATTCAGTATTTACCTTATTAATTTATCCTTAGTATCATTAATGTCATAAGTATTAGTGATAACATCATTATTATTTTACAACTTCATCTCCCCTGGTGCCCCCCTTTGCATATGGTAAAGATTTCCCTTTCTCTTTGTCACCCCCTTTGAATCATGTGAGTGAGTGTTGAATGAATAAATACAAAATCACATATGGTTACCAAACCAATGATACTGTAAAAATGTTTGTAAATACAAATGCTTGGGGAAATGAGGAAAAAACCCCAACTCCTTTTACTCCAACTACCATTAAAAACTGCAGTTTGCAGTTGTATGTACCTGCTATGCTATGTTAACACCATTCCAAAGAAAATCATCCTAGTAAATGGAATCACAATTTGTAAAAAGGTTATCATTTTCATAACTATTATTACCATTGCTAGTTTTTATATTGGCTGTTATTACCCTTAGTATGTCTCTTCTTGTCATTATTATTATTGTCATCATTAGTAATAAAACAAACACCCTTTTCCCATGTGCCCCCCTCCCCTCGCTCATGTTTGTTGTTGCCTTTGCTGATAACCACACCGGTTTGGTTCAAATAATTATCCTGCCTTTACCATCATTGCCCAGATAGTGGTGATGAAGGCATTGGTGGAGTGGAACAAATTGGTGAGAGGATGGCAAGGGAAACAAAAATGTAAAGATTTCCCCATTTCCTTGTACCCCCATTCACATGTAAATGTGTTCAAGGAATGGAATATGCAAATGGATACATTTCCTATGTTGTAAACACAAAATATCACAGATATCTCCAGAGTTAACACAAGTACTCTTCTTTCTGATTTTAAAATTTAGTACACATGAGTGCGAAGAAGAAACAAAAAGATGTGAGTGAATAATGAATGAATGAATACAAAACCACATATCTTTACCAAACCAATGAGATTGTAAAAATGTGTGCAAATACAGATGTTTGTTTACTTCCCCACCCACCCCCTCCCCCCCCCCACCCCCTCCCCCCCCCCAAAAAAAAGAGGAAGGGAAAAAAATGAATGTACCCTTACCAAAAAAAAAACAAAAACATAAGCAAGGAGAAAAAGATAACCAACTCCTTTTACTTCTACCATTTATTAAACATTGCATGTTGCAATTATATGTACCTGCTATGCTATGCTAACACCATTCCTAGGAAAATCATTCTAGCAAATGGAATCACAGTTTTGGAAAGTGGGATCTTTATCATAACTATTATTATCTTTGCTGTTACTATCAGTACTGTTATCACCCTTAGTAGGTTAATGTTTGTCATCATTATTATTGATGTATTTGGTTTTATTTGCATTATTATTATATTTACCTTTATTAATATATAACCTCATCTCCCATGTGACCCCCCCCCCCCCCCTTCCCTTGCTCATGGTTTGTTTGTTGCCTTTGCTGACATCCCTCACCTTTTGGTTCCAAAAATTGTCCTGCCTTTACCATCATTACCCATTAGTGTGGTGGGTCAAATGGGTGAGAGCGTGACAATGGAAACAAAAATGGAAAGGTTTATCCTTCTCCCTATCTACTCCCCTTCACATGTAAATATGCCCAATGAATAAAATATGCACACGTCACATACACGCCCACATGCAACGCTCCGTAAACACACCTACACAAATACTAAATACACAGAACGCATGTAACAACACAAACATTATAAATGCAACCACTACCCTTCCTGCCTTGTAAACCCCGATACTGTTTACACCTCCCATTCCTACCATCTTGATACTGTTTGTTTGTTGATGCTGCTGCCGCCATCTCCGATCGGTCAGACATTTTATACTGCCAGTTTCATCATTACCGAGTGGTGGTGATGGAATTGGAGGTTTTAGAGCCGACAGGAGAGGGAGGCGGCAGGGGAAATATCGGTGCACTATCATCATGCTGTTGCTTCTGTAAGGTTCTACCCTACAACAAATTCAATGTAGAAATGTTAAAATGTATAAAATATTTGTATTTTTTGCGCATATGTCACCTACACGCCCACATGCAACACTCTGTAAAAACACAAACAATACACGTTGCAACGATTTTAACACTCAATAAAAGTTTAAAAAAAAAAAAAAATTTTACTAAAGATTTCCGTGGAGAGGGGCAATAACAATATAATGAGTCTAAAGACTATTTTTCAGACCCTACGCCGTAGGGTATATTAGAATGAATGTTACGAATGGTATAAAATGTCACATACTATCTATCATCATATGTTATTCCGGCGAACGTGGGAATCTTGTATGTAAGTAAATAGTACCGCTACCAGCCTTTTTCATGAGTTTGTAAGACATTAAATTTAACAATTCATCCAAAAATTGACATGTGACAATGCTCCGTGGCACACAATGACAATTTACAAATAAACGGCAACATCTTGAACATATACTATTCACACTAAATACACCATTCTGTTTACGAAGAAGGAAAGAGAGAGAAAATAGTCGGAAAACTAAAGGGAGAGAATCTAATCTATGTGGCATTGCATTCTATGTTTCCCCAAGAGAAATAACTCGCAATAGAGCATCAGAAACGTTTTTTTGTCCCTACTGACAAAGAACATTTAATATATAGATAGACCTCTCATACGTTTTGTTTAACCTGTAGCAAAGCATACATGAGCATCTGATGTTTGCGACAGATTTAATTGGCTGAATAATAAACTGTGTACAGTCATTGCACAAACTCTTAGAGAATCTTACTGCATCTAAAGTTTAAGTAAGATTTTCACATTCAAGAACCATACTTACCTGGCACGGGAGCTACCATGATCAATAAGGTGGTGCTCCCAGGTTGAGGCCCTTCCATTGCACTTCGGTTGGGTTGACACCAACATTATTCCTAGCATATATAAATGACATCACGGAAAATTTTCCAGCCAGAGTACACACATCCTCCTTTGCAGATGACCTAGCCATATGGACATCTGAAGAATATAAGAGTACAGCTAACAACAGAATACAGCAAGCCTTATTAGCGCTAGAGAACTGGTCAAAATCATGGCTAGTGAAGATAAGTGAGGAGAAAACAACATGCACAGTGTTCTCCCTCTCAAATAAAACTCAGCAACCTAAGCTGGTATTGAATGGAAAAATATTGCGCCATGAAGAAAATCCAAACTATCTAGGAGTCACCGTTGATCGTCGCCTGACATGGAAGACACAGGTTGAGAAAAATCGAACAAGAGCAAGGCAGAGAATGGCAATCATGAAAAAGCTTGCTGATACAACGTGGGGAGCAGATGAGAAAGTTCTCAAGAAGTTATATACTGGACGGGTGAGGCCAGTACTGGAATATGGCATTGCAGCTTGGGCAACAGCAGCTAAGTCAAACTTTAACAAAATAAGTAGAGTCCAAAACCAAGGAATGCGAATCATAACTGGAAGCCTGAAGACAACGCCTATTAATGAACTTGAAAAGATCACTTGTTTACAACCAATGCAGGACAGAAGAGATAGCAGAGCCCAGCAACAAGCAGAAAAATTTAGAAGATTGACAGACCACCCTATGTATAACAGGTTTAATGGTTTTGGAAAAGGAAGACTGAAGCGTAGCAACTTTGTAGAAACTGCAAAACGAAAGATTAGGGCAGATCCCATACTTAACATATCAACAGTCAAGCCCATTTACAATGCACACAACTTCCCAGCTTGGAGACAGCAGCAACTGCCTGAGATGATAGAAAACATTCCTGGTATTGAGAAAAAGAACACTCAGAATGAACCCGAAAGAAGAAAAATAACCCTCAAATACATAAAAGAACATTACCCAAGCAGCAATTGGACCCATGCATATACAGATGGATCAGCCAAAGATTTAATTAAAAATGGAGGAGGAGGAGGAATTCTACTTAGTTTAAAAAATGGAGTGATAAAAACACAGTCAGTGACAACTGGAAAATTTTCAAGTAACTTCAAAGCGGAGGTAGAGGCTTTGAAAACTGCAGCAGAAATGCTCTTGATGGAGGAAAATAAAGAGAAGCAAATAGCTATCTTCACAGATGCAAAGTCAGCTGTCTCAATACTGAAGAGCAAAAACAGCACAGAACTAGCTGACCTAAGAGTAGCACTCCATGGTCTATGCCAGAAATCCAAAAAAAGTTGTAATACAGTGGATCCCATCACATTGCAGTATACCTGGAAATGAAGAGGCTGACAGACTAGCAAAAGAGGGTGGACGATTACCACAGCCTGACATAGAAATAACCTATAATGAGGCAAAAAGGTTTATAAAAAGCACTTATAGAACCAAGTGGGAATCAGAGCATCCAGGCCACCAGCAGGATGATGCACATTACAAACTCGACCGAAGAGAACAAGTAGCAATCTTCAGACTCCGCACAGGACATAACAGGCTGAAACACCACTTGTTCAATAAACTAAAGATAGGAGATACCGATGAATGTAATTGTGGAACTGGTAAAATGACAGCTAAACATTTGCTGCAGGAGTGCCCATTATATGCAGAACAGAGAAAGATATTTTGGCCCACGCCTGCTTCATTTGAGGACAAGCTCTATGGAGATATCAACAAGACCAAGTTGACTACAGCTTACTTTAACTACATTCAGGTTGACATCTAAAGGTGCATGAAGATGTATTTAGACTGCCACACTTCATACCAAAGGTATGTCGGTTACAAAAGCGTCCCAGAGGCATGAAATGGAATATTGCTTGGATAGCACATCCATTACGTGGAAAGTCTGAATCAAAAGCTCACTGTGTGGGCTTCGTAAATGGTGGAAAAAGTGTCCTAGTGACACGAAATGGAATATTGCTTGGATAGCAAAAGCATTCCACACGAATTTCACAGCTCACAGTGTCGCGCCAAGCACTCTCAGTAGCAGGGCGACGGAACCATAGCCTCCTTAGTTGCCTCTTATGACGTGCATGGTAGGCAACAGAGTTACTATTCTTTGCTTCCCCGTATGGGTCCCGGCAACACACAGACGTAACATCTAATGGAAGATATTTTAAATAGATTAGAACAAGAATCGCCATGGCAAAAGTAGTTTTTTGCAAGAAAACAAAACATTCAAATAAAATGCTGCCAATTGCAGTGAGAAAAGAGAATCTAGGTTACATAGGGTATCTACTGATGTTTAGTTTGGTTTTTAAAAGATGACTTTCAGTGCACACATAAACCTTCATAAATGCTCCAGTATCCACAGACCACAGAATAGTTTAAATGAGGTGTATAGGGAACATAACATGAAAATTAACACAAGTAACACAGAGGTAATGACTGTAACTAAAGAAGAAAAAGCAACAATGATTCACCTAAAGCAACATCCCTTGAAACAAGTAGAGAGTTTTAAGTACCTAGGAAGTATCATATCATCAAATGGCAAATCAGAAGAGGAGATCGAAAATAGATGCAATAAGGCAAACCAACTCATTGGACAAATGGCACCAATACTAAAGAACAAACACGTATCAATAACTACTAAGAAAACACTTTACAACACAATCTTCCTACCAACCTTATGTTACCAATGCCAAACCTGGACAATGATAGAAAAATAATAAAGAAAAATCACAACAGAAATGAGATTCCTGAGAAGAATACTCAATGTATCAAGAAGAGATAAGATCAGAAATGAAGAAATAAGGACTAAAGTGGGGGTTGTAGCTGCACTAGATTTTTAGAAGGCAGCAAGTCAAATGGTTTGGCCATGCATATAGGTTACCAACTAACAGTATACCATAACAAGCAATGATGTACAGACCAGAGGGAAGCCGAGGAAGAGGCCAACCATGTAAACGATGGATGCAGGGAATAACAGAGTCAATGGGAATATTGACACATGAAGCCCATAAGCGGACACTCTCCTGCTGTTTATACTTCACCTCGACACCGCAAGATACAAGAAGAACAAGATGAGATGAGATGATGAGATGAGATCCATAGACCATACAGAAGAATCTCAGCAAAGTACACAAACTCCATAACACCAGCAGGGTCCAAACGTGTGTTCAGAGAATCACACATGCTATACATTTTGTGGGGGTAATTTTCTAGTTAGGAACATTTGCTTGGACAGTGGACTATTCACCTGACTCTTTTCGATTTAAAATTGCCTAAAGGATTTTCAATATGCACAATGTGCACACAGATCCTCCTAGTTTTTCACCAGAAAACTAGACGTCCAATTCACCAGCTTAGGATCAGGGAGGTGTATACCATCCTCTCTGGTAAAAATGCATCCAACACAATGAGACGACAGAGGTCTGCCTGAGCCAGAGGTGGATGCCATTACCTCTGAACTACTTACAGGTATTTTTTAAAAATTTTGTTGCGTATCCCTTACGGGACGTTGCAGTCAACACCAGCATTTTCAGCTGCTGTTGATGTACTAGGCAAGTGTTACGTTCAGTAGTTTGCCATTGCTTTCTGAACGACCGGTCTCTATACCTTTTTCGAAAAATCCAGCACCGCCGTGTTTCGAACCCGGGTATACGGGCTCACGAACCGCGTTCGCAAGCCCTTCAGCCACAGAGACCGGATACTTACAGGTATACATGTGAAAAATGGACAATAAGCAGACAAGCTGAGAAACATCTAATGGCAGTGGACATGTAGTTTGTGAGGAAAATGCAAATACCAAGGACAGACAAGAAAACCAATGAGACAGTCCTTTAAGAAATAAATGAAACTGTCAACTGATTAGAGAAATTAGATGTACATTTTGTGGGCACATGAGGAGAAATAAATTGGAAAACTTAGTGATAACTGGTAAAAGAGCAAGGAGAAGGCAGAGATAAATACCTAGGTGGTTTAGTCAGTCACAGTGCATAACTGGAACAAGAGCATAGACCTGAGCCAAGTCTCTGGTGACTTGTGAGATGGCGAACCGTGGTTGCCCACACGTGGCACATGATGATGTTATAAGGTCCTTAGACTGAGTCACCCACAAAGACATGACAGAGACAACATGTAACATGAGGTGTGGTAGCATAGTGGTTAGTGTACTTGCTTAACACACAATGGTCTGGGTTCAATCTTCAGCACTGGCAGGATTCTCTTTTCCAATCAGTACAGCTCTGGGGTCGACCCAGTCTCATAGACTGGGTGGTGGATAATTGTCAAAACTTTCTGTGAAGAAAAGGCAGCTAGCAAAGGAACCGACCACTGCACCTCATTATGACATGGTCTAGAATATGTGAAGGCCTAACACTTTACACCCCAGTGGAAGTATCTGCCATGGGACTATCTTTACCTTTCTTCTTTGGGTAGAAACTTGACTGGATAATCTATATCTATAAAAATCGTTGTATGTATATGTATGTGTGTGTGTGTATGTATGTGTGTATGTATGTATGTGTGTATGTATGTATGGATGGATGGATGGATGTGGATCCGTCCTTTATGCGTTCGTGAACGGTCCATCCGATTGAGATGAAATTTTCTACACGTTTTCCTTTCATTCCTGTGCAACCAACGGTCATAGTTTTATCTATCAGCTATCAGCTATTACCTTCCTAAAATTTAATTTTGTAATTACATGACTGAACATAAGAAAATATAAAAAAATATTTAAAAAAGGGATATAACTTTTAGTAGCATTGTTATATCGTAAGTTAAGTCCCCTGGATATAGATATGTATATGAATTAAATGAGATGCTCCCCACCAGGGACTGGGTGCAGCCGGGCCAGGTCAGACAGACAGATAGACAGACAGATAGACAGACTGACAGACAGATAGTCGGGAACGGGAGCCAAGTTTACTTTAGATAGATCTCTTCCAATCATATTTTCTATCTATTATTCTATATTTTGATGTTATGTTCGGGCCGAACATAGATAGATAGATAGATAGATAGGTAGGTAGGTAGATAGATAGATAGATAAAACGGGAACGGGAGCTTATATGACTACTTATATGAATTAAATGAGATGCTCCCCACCAGGGCCTGGGCGAAGTCGGGCCGGGTCGGACAGACAGACAGACAGATAGTCGGGAACGGGAGCTTATATGACAACTTATATGAATTAAATGAGATGCTCCCCATCAGGGTCTGGGAGAAGCAGGGCCGGGTCAGACAGACAGACAGACAGACAAACAGACAGACAGATAGATAGTCGGGAACGGGAGCTTATATGACTACTTATATGAATTAAATGAGATGCTCCCCACCAGGAGCTGGGCGAAGCCGGGCCGGGTCAGACAGACAGACAGACAAGCAGACAGACAGATACATAGATAGATAGATAGATAGATACATAGATAGATAGATAGATAGATAGATAGATACATAGATCCCCGCCAGAGCCTGGGCGAAGCCGGGCCGGGCAGCTAGTAAACAATACAAGCAAGTGTAGAAACTTAACCAGTGGCCAAGTCACTTGTGGGTATAACAGATAGTACAAGGGTAAGTTAATAAGTAAGTCACAAATGGCTGTAGAAAAATAACTAACTATGATAACAACTTGAAACCAGTTTATTTTTATACATACATTGTCCCTTTATTCTTCACCATAATTTCAACGAACATTGATGCACTTATCCCATCGTTTTATCAGTCCTCCCAAACCGGCTGCATAGAACTGCGTGCTTTGTTTTCATTTAGCTGCCATCCCACAGAACTGTGTGATTTACTTATTGACTCACCCTCGTAACTTTTTCTACCCAGCTATGCACCGCTTTATGGGAAAACGCTAGGGGCTGTCCACTGAAAACCCACCTTGGCGAATGACGCCGAATTTGAATGTGAAGTGAAAACGTGGTTTAGAATACAGAGCATGCAGTTCTATGTAGCCGGTTTGAGAGGACTGATAAAACGATGGGATAAGTGCATCAATGTTGTTGGAAATTATGTTGGGAAATAAAGGGACAATATATGTATAAAAATAAACTGGTTTCAAGTTGTTATCATATTTAGTTATTTTTCTACAGCCATTTGTGACTTACTTATTAACTTACCCCCGTAGTTTACCCAATGTATAAAAATAAACTGTTTCAAGTTGTTATCATATTTAGTTATTTTTCTACAGCCATTTGTGACTTACTTATTAACTTACCCTCGTAGTTCACCCAAGCTTCTAACTGTAGTTTCTTAGGCCAAGGTTTTTAAGACTTCAAATATACTAGGCATAAACATTATGAGATAGGGGTGTTTGGTCATGAATAATTTCATGAAAGCACTTTATTTGAGTTCATGGTTTTGTTTGTTTGCCTCATCAGACTAGTTCAACTGACGTTATATGAACATTGTTTTCCCCATTGTCTTTCATCAAATGTTCTAAATGTATTACCTTCAAGAACAAACAGACATATATGTGAGCATTGTCTCTCTTTCTTCTGCTGCAGAAATTACCAGAAGCTGTGGCGCAGGCATGAAACACATTCCCATCAACTTTAGCTAACATAGAAACTTTACCAATGGTCTAATTACGTGCGGGTATAACAAACAGTAGTTCACCCAAGTTTCTAACTGTTTAGTTTATCAGATCAAGGTTTTACGACTTCAGATTTACTAGGTATAAATATTATGAGATGGGGGTGACCTAAAACTTCCATGCCACATTTCCTTCCTAAGAAAATTGTCTGGTACCTCTTTAGAGAGATTGTTCAATGCCTTTGAATACAAGGTTAGAAAAAAAAAATCTCCTGTTCGCTTTGGGACTGAGATTTGACAAGTTTGTTGTCAAACCACTGTGCTAAAATCTAGACATTCATAGCTTGAGGGCCTGCAATCATCATCACAGTAAATCTGAAGACTGGTGTTCAAGTCATCTGGTTATGTCACTCCACTGTCCTCAGGAATCCTCTTCATCCCTGCTAAAGTCTGAACCCGTGTCCGTGCATGCCTGTGTGCTATAGTTGCTTCTTGGACATCCTCTTATTCTTCTCCCCTGGACGTACTCTATTATCTTCAGTAGTAGGGAGCTATATCAGCGCATTGGCTAGTAATCGTCCTTGTCAGCTTGGTGGTCATGTATTCACATCCATCAAGGCATGGATTTTTAAAAAAATGTATCTGGCTTCCAGGTCCGACCCAATTTAAAACCGGCACCAGGAAATTTCCTGGGAAATAAAGATGGCTAGTGCGATATTGATATCACACACTGTGTGCAGATTCCTCTATAAAAATATGCCCATACATGCCATATGCCTCAAGGCACAGAAAAGAGACCCGTACCTTTACTTTGCCACCTTCAACTGTACACCCTCATGTCTCATACAGAAACACTGGATGGCAAAATAAATTTATAATCTAACCACAAATATGAAAGTTATAAATAACAAACTACTATTCTGTACAAGATATCATAATTTTATTCCACTGACCCAATAATCATAATGTGCACATGAATAAGATATGAACCTACTACATATTCCCACACCACTTGCAGCAGAACAACCACAACTATAAAGCTTCAGACTAACAGAATGCGCATTAACCATTAAATGTTTGCATGTAATGCTGGAAAAATACCTCCTGAAATGTCACTTCATAACAATATACTTGCACAACAATACTTGTAAAGTAAACAATTGTGACTATTTGATGACAAATGTCATGAGTAAATACTGCATTTTTCATAAACAACATCAAAACAAACAATAGAAGACAGGCATGCACACACATTTATTAGCATTTGTATAGCATTAGAAACAGAAATAACACACAGCTATCAAAATAAATGGGGATATAATAAAATTATCTAAAAACAAGGATAGATACACATGCTTCTAAATATAAAACATCTTGTAAAATGAACAAGCTGATAAAAATAAGACTTTCAAAGCTGAACACCATACTCATGGAAATAAATGAAAATACAGAAAGAAGAAGCGAAGGAGATGAACACTGTACGTCTAAAGATCGTATGACAATAAAATCTGTTTTGCTGTTGCTTTACAAAACAGATGCCTGAAACCAGTGTTGTAGTCAAGCAAACAATAGTTGCTGACACTTGAGAAATATTGCGGCTGTTATAACTTCTGACAATATCAGATGACTCTTCTTCTATCTGTCACCTTCCAGTGGAAGACTGACCCTCAATCAACTCATGACAGGCCCTTTGTAGACTTGCTTGTGATTGGTTGATTTTGCAGAAGCTATCTATAGGATCAGGTAGCCAGTCTCATGGCAACCCTCCATAGTTGCCTCTTATGACATGCATGGTAGGTTAGTGTTACGATTCTTTGCTTCCCTTAAGGATCCGGGAAAACTAGGGCGATACAATTGCTGATGCATGTTTTTAAAATTGTTGCTGTGAATAACTAAGATGTAACCTTAAATGTGTTTGGTCGTGAATAATTTCATGAAAGTGCTCCATTAGAGATTATGTTTCTGTTAGCCTGATTAGGCTAGTCCATTGTTATGATATCAACATTGTTTCCGGGAAGGTTAACCCGGTCACCAAATGCCCGCAGAAGTCGGATGTGTCGGCCTAATGGTGCAAGAACGCAGCTCTGCTGTAAACAGGCACAACGCACTCACGTCCGAAAAAAAAAACAACTCAGGATGAACGCAGAAGAAAAAGAAATCAACATTGTTTTCTCCATTGTCTTTCATCAAATGTTCTAAATGTATTACTTGAAGAACAAACTGACATATCTGTGAGAGTTGTCTATCTTCTATCAGCTGCAGAAACTACCAGAAACTAGGGCTCAGCCATTTACTCTTACAGCTTGACATCACCATTGTTAAAATGTTAAATGGGCATGAATTAAGCCGTCTGCCTCTAAGAAACCTGACTGGATAATAACCGATACAGGCAAATGTAGAAACTTGACCAATGGCGCAGTTACCTGTGGGTGCAACAGATAATGGCTCACTAAAGCTTCTAAATGTATACCTTATTACGCCAAGGTATTAAGACTTTTTACATTTTGATCAAAGCCTTGCTTATAATGGGCACATAGACCAGGTGATAACAAAGGCCAAGTGGGGTTTGGCTATGATGCTGATGATGGCGGCAGCAAACTGTGAGCAGCGCCATCTATGTCTTCTATACGAGGGTCTGGTCATGTCTGTTTTTGAGTATGCGATGGCGATCCTGACTGCACCTTAAGCAGATGGAAAGGATACAGAAAGAAGCTATGCTAATTATTCTTGGATGTACAAGAGATACAGCATACAGGGCAATGTACTATCTTCTTGACTTTCCAACCATTGGGGACAGAATACAAATTTGCAGAGCAGTGCCTAAGAGTCAATGCAAATACACAATATCCACTGCATAGTGAAATTAAGAAGGTAAAGGGCAGCAGGTTAAAAAGAGAAAGGTCATGAATGGGTCAAGCCGAAGACATTCTTCAACAGGTGTGTTCACTTGAGGTCTTAGAACCTGGCGAGGAGTGGCTACAAGTGCCAACAAATTTCCATACGTCCCTTTCAGTTTGCATCCAACTATACAGGAAATGCAAACAAGTAAATTCGGTTGCTGTGGAGGCGGAAGTACAGGCGTTGATCTTCGAGAATTCGTTAGAGGGTGATGTTGTCATTTACACAGATGGGTATGTCGTCAGACATGTGAGAAGGTCATGGGCCTTTACGGCTCAGGCCGGAGGGAGAATTGTGAAGGAGGACTCAGGTGCTTTTGTTGAGACCACAAGTAGCCTGACTATGGAAGTCATGGCAGTAAGTAAAGCAATAACATGGCTCGAGACACAGACATTCACTAGGGCATGTTTCCTTACCGACCCAATGAGCATGCTAAGAAGACAGAGATGGGGTGGATCCGAAGAGAATGTTTGCTGTCTCTGGAGCGATCTCGGCTGGCAAAGATTAGTTTCATTTTCGTGCCAGGGCATGTGGGTGTACAAGGAAATGAGCGGGCTGACAAGCTCACAGGCAAGGCTACTGTGGAAGGCGGACTTGCCATGGACCAGGATGACATTCTGAATGCTTTACGAGAAGTAAGTCATTCGCAAGAACCAAGTGATGACTGTGAATCTACAACCATGGTCAAAATGCGAGAACAGCAAATTAAAAGAGGTGTGGTCAAACAAGAACACTACGCAGGAAGCCAAAGAAGATTAATAAACCGATACAGAACTGATGTTGTTAGCCGCTACTCGCTGCAGGATTTACTGAGGAGGGGATCTGATCACTTATGGACTGAATGGTTCAATGTGCAATGAGGATGATTTGTCGACCAACTAACTATTAAGACTTCAAATATACTTAATGAAAATATTATGAGATAGGGGTGATCTGACCCTTCCTCACCACATTTCCTTCCTAAGAAAATTGCCTGCGACCTCTTCAGAGGGCTTGGTCAATGCCATTGTATACAAGGCTAGAGAAAAACATCTCCTATTCACCCTGGGACTGAGATTTGACAGGCGTGTTGTCAAACCACTGTGCGCAGGTCCGCATGGCCGAATGGATAAGAATGTGTGTTCTTAAACATCTGTTGTGCTGATGCCGAGGTAGACGGTTCAACCCCTACACCGGACAACTGGACTAAAATGTTGACCTGTCGTCCTTGACTTGGGGACATAAATTACAAGTACCTCTTAAGTTGGAGTGGGTTCGCCTGATGACGAGGGACACTGTTAATAAGGAAAGCTAACCTACACGCAAAATTCAGTCCATCACTACTATAAATAGAGTTCAAAGCGAGCGAGAGCAAAAAAAAAATACCACTGTGCTATAAACTAGACAATCATAGCTTGAGGGCCTGAAATTATCATCATCATTTTAGTCGGTCTGAAGACTTTCATCTTAAAAACTACAGGATGAGCAAACTTACCAGATCACACACAAACAATACTTACAATAAATCAGTCAAATTTTAAAACGGACTAGAACTTATGAACTCATGTCTAGCAGCCAACACCATTTGGTTTCTATACACCCATACACATATACAGACATACCATTTCAACAGCATTAAGAGCTGCATTTTAACTAAATACAGCCATACTGTATAATCTTTCTGTCAAATACTGTAAAATTGTCTTATCAAATTCAGAAATGAAAACAGATATATACATATTTATATCAACAATCATAAAGACGAGTATCAAATTTCTTTTCCACTAAAATATCTTTGGCATTAATTTCTCCCAACACTAAAATGTTCCACAGATTATGTTAGAATAAAATGTAGTAAAGTCTGCATCTATTTCAAAACGCACAAACATCATTTAATTATGATTTCTACAAGTCAAAAAAAATTACTTATAATCTGTAAAATGTTGACCAGGCAGGGTGGCACAGTGAATTGGGAGAACACTGGTTCGTGGCCAAGATGAGAAGATGCAAACACAGCCACTTGTAGCCCATTTCCAAACAATTAGTTGCAATAGAATCCTGGGGCTTTCACTTTTCTATGAAAGTACTTTACAAAAAAACAAAACCAGCACGGCAGTGTTCTCATTGTGTTGTGGATGTTGCAAAGAGTCATGAGTGATTGACACACCAGACTAGCCACTTGTCACCAGCAAATTTGAGGTCATCTTTAAAGTACTATTTTCTTTTTCTTTAAAAACCATAGTCCCATAGCAAGAAACTGCTGTAGGTCTGTGATGTGTTAAGACTAGGTACTTCAGTTCACATTGACCAAACTTTACCCAAATTCTTTTTGCGGTGATCTACGTTTATCTGCTCTTGTGCCTCCGATATGTGGACTGTAAGCATACTCATGATGTTAAATTCCAAGATTATTTCAAGATCGAGTTAAAACAGACACTGATTACTTTATGTAGTTTTTCCCACTCCGTTTTGCATTCTGCATTTATGGCTAATCGGGTATCCTTGTTATACAGGAGAACCAGGCTGTCTATTCTGAGTGGTAAGTAAACCCGTAAATACCGTTTTATAAGACGTATTACATTGTTATGCTATGTATTTTTAAATGTAGCATCCATTTTTACGTGTCTGTTGTAATTTTCGACCATTTATGTTGGCATTCAATCTCACACTAAAATTATGAAGATTGCATGCTGTAATGTGGTATTTCAATGGCTGGGGATGGCAGTTTTTGTTGTCATACTCAATTTAATTATTGTTATGGAGTATTCAGAGTGATGATAATGAATTAAGGGATGCAGAGGTGTTCCAAGGCACCAGGGCTGGTTTCTATACTGGCAGAGACCTATTGACGCGTCCTCGCCGAGCATCCTGGGCAACAGGTCCCTTTGGGGTCCTGGCTAAAGTTAGGCTAAAGTCAGTCCTCTGAAGGAACCACCAGTCTGCACACCAATAAGCCAGACATGGGACAACGGATACTCACGCAAACCTCAGGTCCTGTATAACATCACACTGAAGTACCTGATTGGACAACAGGATGTCTTCATCCGACATACAGGATTTCACGCTGGAGTTCATAGCCAGCGAACACAAGCAAGCAAGGAAGCGTGATAATGAAAGCATGTGTACATTCAACACCTATTATTGTATATATGTTTAATTTTTCATCACTCTTCAAGGACAAGATCATTGATAATTTTGCATCTTTCCAACAGGACTTCTTTTGTCAAAATGCATCTATCTAAGCTGGCTGACAAGACTCACATGTAGTCACGCGCGGTCTGACGTCACACAGATGACGTGGAGATGGATATATCTGTGTGCGTGTGCGTATATATATAAACCGGCAGAGTTATTTTTCCTTGAGTTAGACAGGCTGCTGTGTTAACTCCCTTGGCGACAGTGTAAACCGATAGTTGTGCGAGTGTGTAGGTAGGGTCACAAAAAGTGAAAGGTCAAAATTGTTTTTTTTTTCTATATATCCCTTTTACAGGATAAACTTACACACAAACATTAATATCTCGGCTTAAAATTGACCTACAGACTTGAATAAGGTTCCGTTGGATTTGTTTTTTTTTCAAGAGCTATCCATCCAACTATGCAGGTTATATAATTAAAAAGCAATTTAGAAAAAGTTACTAAAGTGGCTAGTTGGGACAATTACATTTTGTAGGCCTGAGTGCACAGAAGAACTGGTGATCAGTCTTTTCCCTCTCTCAGCAGATGATGAGTGCAGGTGTCAAAACCTCATCTAACCACACACATGACATTATCAGTGAAGTCTCCAAACAATTATACTAATGCACCACATACTCTTCTTCTTCAGCACTCCGAGCAATTAAGGTTCTTTGCTACAGATACAAGCCATCTCCATTCGTCTCTCTGGTTGACCTTCTCTTGCCAGTCGTTGATTCCAAGTGCTTGTAGGTCTGTATGTATATTATCTCTCCACCGTCTTCTTGGTCTACCTAGGGGTCTACGGTCATTTATTTCTTGAGTGTAAGCGAGTTTTATTTCCCTATTATCTTCCATTCTTTCTATATGCCTTAGCCATTGCAGTCTTTTAGCCATCATGATACCAGCGATTAGCGGGGACTTAAACAGATCATAAATGTCTTTGTTGCTTCTTCTTTTCCACTCTCCACTTTGTGTATCCAATGGGCCCAAAGATGCGTCTTAAGACTTTGTTCTCAAAGGTTTGTAACAAGGCTTCGTTTCCTTTATGTACTCCAGTTTTCAGAACCATACAGAACAACTGGACTAATCAGCGTTTTGAATATTGTGATCTTGGTGTTACGAGATAGTGCATTTGATTTTAGCAGATGTTGTAGTGCATAGTATATCTTATTTCCAGAGTTGATTCTAGCTTGTATTTCTTCCCTTATTATGTTGGAGCAGTTGAAGATTGTACCCAGGTATTTGTATGTTTCCGTTCTTTTAATGGTCATATTATCTATTTGCATGTGGCCAGAGTTTTTAGCCGTTCCTTCTCTTGAAATTACCATATATTTGGGTCTTATCTTGGTTGATAACCAGCCCCATTTATGGAGCTTTTTCCTTTAAGTGAGTCAATATTCCAATGTCTTTTGTTCACTTTGCCCTATAATATCTATATCATCTGCATAACCAAGCAGCTTGGATGTTCCTCCAATATCACATTCCTCCTTTATCTTCCTTACAACTTTCTCTAGAGCCAGATTGAAGAGTAGCGGCGATAGTGCATCACCCTGTTTCAAGCCAGACATTATTTGGAAAGGGTCTGATTTCCTGCCTTCATATGTTACTATATTATAAGTATCTTCCACGCATAGACTGGTCATGATGATTAACTTCCTTGGTATTCCAAATTCCTGCATAGCATTCCATGACTATTCCTATGGACACTATCATAAGCCTTTTTAAAATCCCCAAAAATGTTATGGAGATCTCTTTTATATTCCCAATTTTTCTCGGCTATTTGGTGTAAGATAAATATCTGATCTATTGTTGATCTGTTTTGTCTAAAACCCACCTGGTAGTCACCTAATATGTCTTCTGAATACAGTTTTAGTCTATTTAGTAATACCGTGGATAGTATCTTATAGCTTGTGGACAGGAGTGATATTCCTCTATAATTTTCACATTGGAACTTGTCTTCTTTCTTAAAGATAGGTATCAATAATGACTCTTTCCAGTCATGGGGTAATTCTTCTGTCCTCCAGATTTTTATTATTAGTTCGCACCACATACTATTTTCTTAAAATAGGACTTTACTTTCAGATTGTTAATGATTATACACAATTCTGTATGTCCACTTTGTGTCTATACTTATCAAGACCAAATAAATAAATATGATTATATTCATGAGCTTTTAAAAATCTGTTGATTCACTGGCCCACCTGGCATTTCATAAAGTTAACATTTTCATGCTAATTCACAAAACTTCCATTATTACACCATTGAATGAAATGTACATTTCAGTCTGAAACTAACAAAAATATAACAAGCCAGAGAAATGCTATATTCTCTAGCATGTAACATTTTATGTTTGTATAAAATAATACACAAATGAAATATGCACTATACACATTAACTTGTGCAAACAAATTAATGGACATTCTTACTAATCCTTTCATAAAAACAATACGCAAATTAATGGACATTCTTACTAACCTGTTCATGAAAATAATACACAAATTAATGGACATTCTTACTAATCGGTTCATTAAAACAATATGCAAATTAATGGGCATTCTTACTAATCAGTTCATGAAAACAATACACAAATCAATGGACATTCTTACTAATCCATTCACGAAAACTATACACAAATTAATGGACGTTCTTACTAATCCATTCATGAAAACTATATGCAAATTAATGGAAATTCTCATTAATCCATTGATGGAAACAATACATGCACACACAATAGAATGTGCCATCATGTATATAATATCTAACAACCTCTCCAATTAAACAAAGACTTCTAGTTTATTTTCCTTTATGACTCTCCTTATGTAAACGTAAAGCGCTCTTCAGTGGGAAAGCAATCCCACAAACTCCACACACATAGGTTTTGATTTCCGTATGTTTTAGCGCATGCGCCCTCAAATGACTGTTTTGAGCAAATCCTTTGCCGCACTGATCACATTTAAAAGGTTTCTCTCCCGTATGCCTTCTTTTGTGCATATTCAATCTACACTTGTAGGAGAACACCAGACCGCAGATTTCACACTTGTACGGCTCCTCTCCTGTATGCTTTATCCTGTGGGTCTTCAGCTGGCTGATCTGAGAAAATCCCAAATTACAAACATCACATTTGTAGGGCTTCTCTCCTGTGTGCACCCTTTTATGCTTGCTCAAGTCATCGTTCTGGGAAAATCCAACTCCACAAACTTCACATTTGTATGGCCTCTCTCCTGTATGACGTCTCTTGTGCATTTTCAGTTTACAACTGTAAGGAAATCCTGCCCCACAAATATCACACTCATAGGGCTTCTCGCCTGTGTGCTTCATTCTGTGCGACTTCAAATGGCCACTCTGAGAAAATGCCAAGTCACAAATATCACATTTGTACGGTTTCTCGCCAGTGTGCATTCTCTTGTGTTTATTGAAGTCACCAGTGCGAACAAACTCCATCCCACACTCATCACACTTTAACACATTATCCCCGGAATGCTTCAATATATGAGATTTCAACTGAAAACTCAATGAAAACTTTGCTCCACAAAGGTCACACTTGTAAGACTCACCTCCTGTATGTTTGACCATATGTATTTTCAGGTGCCCACTCTGAGAAAATCCAGCATCGCAGATCCCACATTTGAAAGGCTTCTCTCCAGTGTGTTTAAATGAGTGTGTCTTCAGCTGACTGCTCCTTGAAAACCCCAAGCCACACAGATCACACTTAAAAGGTTTCACCCCAGTATGCTTAATCTTGTGTCTGTGCAAAGTTCCATTCAGAGTAAAACCCATTCCGCACACATCACACTTGTAAGGCTTCTCTCCAGTGTGTTTCAGCTTGTGAGACTTCAGAAGCCCACTTTGAGCGAACCCGATACCACAGATATCACACTTGAAAGGTTTCTCCCCCGTGTGTATGATCTTATGTGTCTTCAGGTGTCCACTTTGAGTAAATCCTGCACCACAAATGTCACACCGAAATGGTTTCTCTCCTGTATGCTTTCTTTTGTGAATCTTCAGCTTACAACTGTAAAAAAATCCCAACCCACAAATGTCACACTTGTACGGCTCTTCTCCAGCATGTTTAATCTTGTGCCTATGCAGAATGCTATAAAGTGTAAATCCTGCACCACATATATCACACTTATACGGTCTTTCTCCAGAATGCTTCATTTTATGTGCCAAAAGAAGATTACCTTGTACAAAGCCCATACCACATTCTTCACACTTGAAAGGCTTCTCACCCGTATGTATTGTCTTGTGTCTCTTCAGATGTCCACTTTGAGAAAACCTAACACCACAATCGTCACATTTATAAGGTTTCTCTCCAGTGTGTTTCCTCTGGTGTATCTTCAGCCTGCAGCTGTAAGAAAACTCTGCTCCACACTCCTCGCATCTATAAGGGTTGTCTTCAGAATGTTTCTTCTCGTGCCTTTGTAAGTTGAACTTTTTGGAGAACCTCATACCACAGATTTCACATGCATGATTTTTCTCACCTTTATTTTTATATTTGCGTTTCTCACGATGCCTATTTTCATGAAAACTAGGGCTCCAAGCACTTCCAGATTTTTCTGCTGCAGATGATTCTTCATCTGATAACATG
Organism: Cepaea nemoralis; assembly: GCA_014155875.1. Lineage (NCBI taxonomy): Eukaryota > Metazoa > Mollusca > Gastropoda > Stylommatophora > Helicidae > Cepaea > Cepaea nemoralis. The sequence goes on along the minus strand of JACEFZ010027511.1, from coordinate 166,599 downwards.
TCCATTTTAATACCTGTTTCATTTCCTGCATCTTCATCTTCTGTCCTAGGAATATAGGGTTCTGTGTCTGAATCACTGTTCACGTCACTATTTACTTCTAATTTAATTTCACTGCTATCTTTAAAATCTGCTGTGTCATTATAAGAATCCGGACTATTTGGTTTATCTTCATTCAACGTCGATTGGGTGTCATCATCTTCATTTCCAGCATACTCACTTGCATTTACGTCACTTGTGTCACCAAAAGTAACTCTGCAGTTATTAATATATTTCAAAGAGGTACTATCCCTGTCTGGCAAGTCATTGAGAGGCAGGGAGTGGGAGCTCTGCTTCTGGCACTGAGAATCTGAAACATTACAACAATTATATAATATCATTCTCAATTAAAGTTGGAAGACAAATATTCTGAGATATGCAGACTCTTCTCCTTCTACCTTTTGTTTCCCAATGGAGCAAAGGTCATCAACAAATTCATGCCAAGTTGTCATATCCTTTGCTGTCTCCTGCATACAATTAATCTGTCTTGAATTCTCTTCTCCATGTGTTTTTTAGGTAAATATGCAGATTACACAGTTTCAATAGTTACTAGAAAGTAGTCTGCAAGCCATTTTAGACAAGACAGTTGAGGAGAGTGAAATGAAAAGATTATTATTAAATGTCATCAAACCTAAATGAATAGTAGCTTAAAAGAAAGTACACAATATTCTCTTTACATAGACAAATCTGCTCAAGTATCAAGGCTGGAAGATGTGACATACACAGAAAGAAAACAATCACCATATCCAAGGACTCATTTACTAGAATGAGTAAATAAAATAATAATAAAACAACACGCTAATCACAATAATTCACTTATTGAGAGGTTGGTTATAAGTGGTTATGTCCATCAACATTTAGACAAATTTCAAGTGAACAAAAGGAGGAGTGGTCCAACTGTACAGATGCAAATGTTGAATCACTGTATTCAGTGATGCAACTAGATGCAAAAGCTGATGCAGTAGATGCAAATGTTGCACAATAAGTAATGAAATGAAGAAGAAACAAATGGCAGTAGAAATTTGGTTTTTGAGAAGAATGTTAATTGAACGCTAACAGAGAAGAAAAGCTGCTGCTGATATTATTTAATTCACCATAAGCAGAAGACAAAATGAAATTTATGGGTACAATTTTATGGGCAATAGAGAACTGGCAGTATGCAGACACATACAATTCATGAGAGGTAAAGGAAAACAGACAGATGTATATGGAAAGCTTACACAGCTTGGCAACAAATAACAGTATAAGCAATATCAACATTGTTCAAATATCTGATGAAGAAAATGGGAGTTTAATAACAACCACTGTCTGCTTCTGACCAGGCACTGATGAAGAATAACAATCTACATTCTATAGCCAGTCAGGCATATGTATGCCTCTCATCCTTAAAACTAACATGTAGACCAATTCACAACAATTGCATAAGTGTTGTGACCTCAATTTGGGAAACACTGCCACTGAAATCATCCATAACAGAACATTTATACCTTTTTTAAAAGTACTTTAACCCTTTACAGGTCACAGCGTCCGATTCCGGCCGATGCCATAAAACGATCGTAGCGTCCGATACTATTATGCATTGTAAAATCGCGATCTCTCGGCTTTCCGACACTTCCGACGTCTACTTTCGCTTTCGCCGACAGCTTGACAACGTGGCCGCCATTTGTAAACGCGATAGTATGAACTTGAACGGACTTTTAAGGACAATTTTTGATAGTTTTAGGGATTTTTACGCTGTTTTTCAAAATGGATTTCGGCGATTCTTCAAGTGATAGCCAAGATTTCGCTAGGTTCATTTTAAATGACATTAAAGGGCACGAAGTTGACTATTAATCGGAGCTAGATATCAGTGCAAAGCGTTACTCTGAGTCGGACTTTAAAGAAAGTGATTATGATTCTGAAAATGTGTTTGTAAATTGCCGTATAGATGACGGAAAATCACAAACAACATGCCGTATTTCGTAAATATTTGTGTTCATATATGGATTACCGGCAACAATCACGTGAGTAACATATTCTGCATGCTTTTCCCTTCATTGTGTTGTTTATTTAACTAAAATCGGTTGACTAACACCTTATTTGTGATATTTTTACTAACGCAACCCGAAATTTTACAGAACCTGAAAAAATCTTGCCCGTTCAGGGCTACAAAACGGACAAGCGTCTGCCCTGTAAAGGGTTAATGCTGTACAGCAAGCATTATTTTCATTGTATAAAGACACATTCATAAATGTTACGATCTCACTTACAAGGCAAATCTCAGCATAATGCACAAACTCTGTAAAAATGATGAGGATCCCAAGTGTGTATACTATCATCGACACATACTTTAAACATCCTGTTATGGATTGTTTTCCCATTTCAAAATTTATCCAGAACTGCGACTGTTTTTTGTGATTTCAAACTGTCATGGGATTTGTATCGTGTGCAATGAGATTAAGAGGCCTCTGATTCTTCACCTTTGTTTGAGAAGGTTAGGTGTTTGATCCATCTCCCAGCGATCAAGGAGAGTTCTGACATTATGTGTGATCTATGGGATAATACTAGATCTGTAATGTAAGCATGTATATGTGTTGTAATCTATGGGAGTAGACTGGATCTGTAATGGAGATATGTGTATTCAAGTGATCTATGGAAGTAGACTGGATCTCTAATGGTATATTTGTATCCAATGAAGATGATTTGTTACATCACAACACACCAAACAATTGTGGTGATGGGGTTAATTTGTTGGTTCAGTGTTACCTATCACCTTGACACCACAAGGTACAAAAAGAATGAGATGAGTGTTGTGTATGAATAACATCTGTAATATTTACCTGAAGCACCTCTGAAGAAGCCAGTTTGTTCTCTTTCCATATTTTCTAATATTTTCTTCTTAAAGTTTTGATTTCTCGGTGTACCAGCATGCAAATCTTCAGCAAAGCTATTTTTCAAATATGCCTGAAATGAAAACGATAATTCAGAATCTTACGTTTTTCTAACCAAGCAAAAGAGCGCAATACGTTCACAAGAAAAATATTTGAATTCTATATCAGCATCAACTACCCAATTATTCCAAATGGGAATTACATTTTCATTTGAAATTATGTAAACCAAATTAGATCAAGGAACATTTCAAAGTGACTTCAATGATGTCTTGATCACAGGCTTTTTTGTTATCTGAGGATGTGTGTAGAAGAAGAAATTATGTTATTTGACTTGGTTATCTGTGAGTTTGTGGGTGAATGAAAAGTGTGAATGTTGTCTCTACAGTAAGACTGTTTACTGGCAGTTGTACAGAGTGTGACAACTGGTTGGCCGAGGAAAGCTCAATTGTACACTTAGTTAGTTAGTTAGTTAGTCATGGTTCCAACTTCACAGCACCGGGTCGTCCCCATTATGCTCCGTTCATGTGCCAGTGAATATCACATAAAACGCTCCCCACTGCCCAATGTGAAAAGTGGAAAAGACAGGAGTCTCGACAAACAACAGCCCGCACAGATACACTGTGCATAATGCCACCTCCAGAATGTCAACACAATGTACATTTAAATAAGTGAAAGCTGGTTTTAAAAAAAAAATATTTTATTTATTTATTGTTTACATTAAAAAATGACAAAAAGAAAATCATATATCCATATATTTTTTTCTTCTTGCTATCTGTATGTTTTAAATGACAGAGCCCAAACGGATGAAAATGGAGTAAACTGATCTTATTTTGTTCATCCTTTATTCTTAACCATGGTGACATAGTACATAGTGTACTTGCCCACAAAGCAATGGTCTGGGGTCAATCCCAAGCAAAGGCAAGTTTATTTTTGCCGACCAGTACAACTCTTTGGCTGATCCAGCCTTATAAACTGGGTTCTGGCTAATTAAAAATTATTTGCTGAGAATTGTCTGGGAAGGAAAAGCAACAAGGGAACTGGCCACTTCACCTCATATGTGATGGACTAGAATAAATGAAGGCCTAGCATCACAACTGCAGTATCTGTTATGGGGCTACCTTTACTCCTCGGCCAGTCTTGTGAGCGAGGCTAAACCTAAATTTACATTAATAAAACCCAACACTAGATACAAAGCTAGAATTGTCCTGTACCTAAACTCATACTACCAGTTTTCTGTGGATTATCCTCACTGTAATCCACATAAAATCCTCAGTGCTCAGAACTTTGCCTTAATAAACCCACTAGCATAACAGGGTATTTATGCCAGTTACATGTTGACTGACAGATGGTTTTTGTGCTTTCTGTGTGGTTTTCTTTCCAGACTGAGCCAAGCCTCACAGCCAGTTCCCATGTTTTGGAGGCTGTTGTTGGTTCACATCAACACAACTCTAACTGGGCCAATTCTGTCATGGCACTGAGTATGTCTGCTTGACCTTGGGTTACAGTGACAAACCCTGTCACCTTGTACTACTGCTTGCTCCACTTTGACCACTAGTATTTAAAATACCCGCAAAAATCACTGTCAGTATGCTAATCTTCCATTTGAAGCACTTCAAATAATGACGATCCAGATTTGGTTGGTTGGTTTATAAAGGGTCACCTTTGACGCAGATACCGCACTGCAATCTCCATTCATAGATCACACAAGTCCCAGCATGGTGCACAATCTTCACATCACATGAGAAGATCCCAGCATACATTACAGCAAAACCATAAGTTATAAATATTACTGTTGTTGGTTGGTTTTCTCATTTTGCCATGGCAGCAACCTATTTTCAATTTCCAAGAGAGGAAGGGGGAGAGAGGGAGAAGAGTGAGAGAGAGGGAGTAGTGAGAGAGGGAGGAGAGAGAGAGAGAGAGAGGAGAGAGAGAGAGGGAGAGAGAGAGAGAGAGAGAGAGAGAGAGAGAGAGAGAGAGAGAGAGAGAGAGAGAGAGAGCCATAACTGTCAATGATCAACTACTATGACAGTTAAAGGACTGATGTTAATAATAGGCTAAAACAAAAAGAATTAAAATGTACCTTTTCATTGTATAACCTGTTTAACTGAATTGTGATTAATAACGTATCGGTTACAATAACCAAAGTTAAAAACATGTAGGCAGTCCAATAACAGGTAAGGCTATAAGTATTAGACCTTCACACATTCTAGGTCTCCTGCATATTGAGATGGGGGTGACCAATTCCATCCCTCTCCAGACACTCCTTTTTTTTCTCGCTCGCTTTGAACTCAAGCGTAATCCATACACACTATTTACAGTAGTGATGGACTGAATTGTGCGTGTGGGATAGCTTTCCTTATTAACAGTGTCCTATGCCATCAGGCGAACCAACTCCGACTTCAGAGATACTTGTAATTAACATCCCCAAGTCAAGGACGACAGGTCAACATTTTAGTCCAGCTGTCCGATGTAGGGGTTGAGCCGCTAACCTCGGCAGCAGCACACCGGATGTTTAAGAATGCGTGTTCTTATCATTCGGCCATTGAACCTGCACCAGACACTCCTGAATTTCACGAGGCTTTATTTACAAAATACTAAAGTACAAAGAGTTGCAAAACATTGGAAAGTTACCTCAGCATTGCCATCACTGACGAGAGACCCATGCTCAGGGCAGCCTCCTTCATACTCCAGCTTGCATTTTTTACAATCTAGACAAATCAGCAACTGATCATAGTTAACACACAATCATTATACTGAATGCAGTGATAAAACAGCACTATAAAAGAAAGGAACAGCCAAGGATGACCAGGTAGCTGACAATTCCCAAAAACAATGGTATGCTGAATGACATTACACATTCCCATGTGTATTCACTACTCTGATACAGCAGTCATCCTAAAGTATTTCCGTTCACTGTTTCCACAAGGAATTAGTTATGATATCTCCTCTCTTGACCTAAAAGACAGCACTGATGTGCTTGATCAGGCTTGTAGATTGGGGTGATCGGGGGATGTGTGTGTGGGTGGATTCGTGATGTGTGTGGGTGGGCTCAGGGTGTGTGGGTGGACGGGGTGGGTTTGTGTGGGTGGGTGGGGGATTTGTGTGTGGGTGGGTGTGGGATTTGTGTGTGGGTGCGTGCGAGATGTATGGGTGTATGGGGAGATGTGTTTTTGGGTGGGGATGTGTGTTTGTCTAGGTGGTTGTGGGTGAGTGGGCGGAGGAGGTTATGTTTGTGGATGATTGATGGTGGGTTATGGGATGGGTGGGGGTATATGTGAGGGTGGGGAGATATGTGGTGGGTGGCAGATGTGTAGGGGTGGTTGTGGGTTTGGGGATGTGTGTGTGGGTGAGGGATGTGTATGGGTGTGGGATGTTTGGGAGGATGGGTGGGGAGTGTGTGTGGGTGAGAGATGTGTGGGTGAATGTGTGTGGGGGATGTGTGTGAGTTGGGGGAGGGTGCGTGATGGGTGTGGGTGATGGATTTGGAGATGTGTGTGCGGGTGGGGGATATGTCTGGCTGGGTGGGGGTGTGTGTGGCTGGATGGAGGATGTATGTGTGGGTAGTGAGGGTGATTGTAGTTGGGGGATGTGTGGATGGGTAAGAGATGTGTGGATAGATGTGTGTGTGGGTGAGGGATGGGTCTTTGGGATGTGTGTGGGTGTGGTATTGTGTGGGAGGGGAGCTGGGTGTGGATAAATGATGTTTGTGTGGGTGGGTGCAGGTGTGGTTGGGTTTTTTGGTGGGTGAAGGATGTGTGTGAGGGTGGGGGATGGGTGGTTAGGATGTGTGAGTGTGGGTGGGTAGATAGGAGATGTATGTGTTGATGAGTGGGTAAGGGATGTGTGGGTGTTAGTGGTTGAGGGATAAGTACGTGTGTCTAGGGATGTGTGAGGGGATGAATGTATGGGTTGTGTGTGCGTGGATGGGAGGTGTGTGTTTGTGAATGGGGAATGTGTTGGTGGGTGGGGATGTGTGTGAGGGATGTTTGTATGGGTGAGGAGATTGTGCGTGGGTGGGGATGTGTGTGTATATGGGTAGGGGTGTGTGGTTAAGGGATGTGTGGCTGGGGGAATGGGTGGATGGAGGATGTGTGGTTGGGTGGAGGATGTGTGGTTGGGTAGAGGATGTGTGGGTGGGTGATTGTATATGAGTAAGTGTGTGTGGTTAAGGGATGTTGGTTGGGGGATGGGTGGGTAGAGGATGTGTGGGTGGGTAGAGGATATGTGGGTGGGTGAGTGTGTGCAGGTTAGGAGATGGTGGGGGATGTTTGCAGGTGTGGGCTCGGGATCTGTGAGTGGGCTGGGGGAGATGGGAGATTATGTGGGTGAGTGCGGAATTTGTGTGTGGGTAGGTGCGGAATATGTGAGTTGACGGGGAGATGTGTGTGTGGCTGAGGAATATGTGTTTGGTTGAGTGGTTGGAGGTGTGTGGGTGGAGGAGGATATTGGATGAGTGATTGTTGGTGGGAAATGGGACGGGTAGAGGATATGTGAGTGGGTGGGGAGATGTGTGTAGGTGGGGGATGTGTGGGTTATTGAATGTATGTGTGCTTGGGGTGTGGGTGGATGGGATGTGTGGTGGGTGAGAGGTGTGTGTGGGCGGGGAGATGTGTAGGTGTAGGGATGTGGTGGATGGGTGGGGAAATGTATTGTATGTGTGTGTGGTTGGGTGGGGGAGTTGGAGTGAATGGGGGATGTGTGGGTGGGTGGTGGATGTGTCTCATAACATAGTAATATGCATTGTTTATGTTTACAAAATTCACGTGACAATGTTTTTTTCCTATGCACTGTTGATGAAAGAAAGATGAGTGATTGGAAGGGCCGAATGTAAGACGGGCCTGCGTGCCCAATTTGTTACCCTTTGAAAATAAAGTCTGTTCGTTCGTTCGTTCGTTCGTTCATTACCAATTCGTGTGGCTAGCATTAGTCTTTCCAGTATTAACCAGTTGAGTCCGTACTGTACTGACATTATAAGCCCTGCCCAAGCTTCTTCCCATCTGTAATGGCTCTTTACTTCAGCATCTCCCAAATACATGAAATAATAAGAGAAGATCTCAGACAAGAATGCCATGAAACCAGTGGGTCCCACGCCATTTTCAGAGGCCACTATTAAAAAAAGGAAACAGAATTTCTTAATGTGCCTGTGCTGCAAAACATTTATTGTTCATAACTAAATACATGACAGGTGATGTCATTATCCCGCCAGCCATCTTGACTCCCCATGACATTATCTGGTACCTATTTTAGACCGGGTCGACCTGGGAGTCCAGGTCAGCTGATCAAATCTGCCACGCTGAACACGTGACCAAGGTGCTGGGAGGTCAGCATGCTAAACACTGTGCTACCACAGCGCCATGCTCTATGTTGACACAGAAACACGCAGGACAAATAACACCCCAGATTACTCCTGTAGTGCACTGATTCTGACAGCTCTGTGTTGGTTGATTTGTCAACCTCTGTAGATTGTCAACCCCTGTGTAGGTTGATATGCCAACATATGTAGGTCAATTTATCAACCCCCGTGTCGGCTTATTTGTCAACCTCAGAGTAGGTTGATGTGCCAACCTCTGTGTTAGCCTGCATAATCCTGCAAATGAATGGTAAACCAAAGCTTCACGGCAGACACTATCGCAGCAGTGTGAAGTGTTTTAGCTTTTATATATAATTCACAGTACCATGAGGTACAGTAACCACCTTCCTGGAAATATCTTTGGTACTTTTTTTCAGGCTGGGCTGACCACATAATTGAACTGGTTGGCAAATAATCCACTTCTGCTATACTTGGGAACTGGACCCAAGATCAATATTTTGGTAAGCAAGTGAATTAACTACTGCATCTCCTGATAATGGCATAGATGATAAACGTACAAATAATAACTAATGTATACAAAGACAACAACACATACAAAATAAACTACTGCCTTGAAGAAAAATAAACCAAGCATTGTACAACATAATTTTCTGGAAAGGAATAAAAATGACAACATACTCACATGGATATTTCTTCTTTGCTTTAAAGGAAGAGAACAAATTAACTATCATTCTTTTTGGACTGTCAGGATATTCACTTTCCTTCTCATCATTATCCTCTGTCGTATGGCACCATGGTCTACCTGAATTTCCCTAAATATAAAAACTTAAAATGAGTCAAAAATCAAATATTAGAATAAACAATAATTTTCTTCATACAAATCAACAGTGCTGCAATACAAAATCATATTATCAGTGTATTTTAATGTTTAAAAAAAAAGAAACAAAACTTGTTGCAGAACAGTCTAATGGACACATTTTGTTCATGAAATAAACAGTCTGCAGCAGTATTAAGACAATTACCCCTGCAGTTTGCAGCACTATGGAAACAAGTACCCCTAAAGTCTGAAGCATTATAAGACTACTAAAATCTGAGGTACTATGAAGACAACTGCCCCTGAAGTCTGCAATGAAGACAACTGCCACTAAAGCCTGCAACATTGTGAAGACAACTATGCCTAATGTCTGCAGTATTATAGAACAACCACTCTTAAAGTCTGAAGCATTATAAGACTACTAAAATCTGAGGTACTATGAAGACAACTGCCCCTGAAGTCTGCAATGAAGACAACTGCCACTAAAGCCTGCAACATTGTGAAGACAACTATGCCTAATGTCTGCAGTATTATAAAACAACCACTCTTAACGTCTGCAGCACTGTGATGAAAGACTACCTTGAAGTCAACGAAGACACGTACCACTAAAGTGTGCAGTGCTATGAAGACAATTGCTCCTAAAATCTGCTTACGGATGCAGTTTGTAACCCCGTATACCCATGTTCTAAACACAGCTGTGGACGATTTGGCAGCAGACCGCCTTACATTGATTTTTATGAAATGATCATTCAAAAAGCAATGGCAAACTACTGAATGTAAACCTGCCCAGGAATCACAAACAGCCAAAAAATGCTGGGGTTGACTGCTATGTCATGTAAATGGATATGCAACAATAGGTTTAAAAAAATCTCTTTAAGTGTGCAGCACTGTGAAGACAACTACCCCTAAAGTACGTTATCTTGCTCTTGAATATATCAATAAAAGGAAAAAAGCTATTGTCTGACAGATGCTAAAGTATGGATGCAATGTGACAGAACCCCAGATACACAAAGTTACAGCACTATGGAATAGAGTGACCACCTTTCTTTCTCATAAAAATCCCTGGTATTCATTTTATGAGTCTGGGTCAATCCCAGAATCATAAGTGACCAGAAAAAAGAATACACCTGCAATTGAGGATCTAACTCAGACCACTCTGCTGATAAATCAGTTGTCTTCCGTCTTTATCCTGCAATGGCTTTGCTTGTGTCTATGTATAGTAAAGCTGCAGTGTTGACATCTTTTGGCCAACACAACCAGCTACCCCACTGTATATTTTGGGCATGGGTTTACTTTCCCTCTTCAAGCCTTCTTTTGACCAGACTGCACTATTACAACCCGTTTCCAGGAGCATCAGTAAAAACTCTTGTTAGCTGACCCTGACACAAGTTATCTGTTATTTACCTTGTTTGTTTTGCTGCATCGTCAGTTGCTGTACATCAGTGAACTCTCGTCTATATTGACTTTCATTCTATTCCAGTATATATGTAAACTCACAAACACAACAAATAATGCTCAGCTGTGTGAGCAATGTGCATATGTAGGTTGTGGATGTGCACATATAATGTAGATGTGCACATATAATGTAGATGTGCACATATAATGTAGATGTGCACATGCACTATGTGCACATGTCCTGCTGATGTGTGCATAATGTGGGTGTGTGTACCTTGGATGTACATGTGCCTGGATGTCTGCATAATGTGGGTGTGTGTACCTTGGATGTACATGTGTCCTTATGTCTGCATAATGTGGGTGTGTGTACCTTGGATGTACATGTGTCCTGATGTCTGCATGTGGGTGTGTGTACCTTGGATGTATGTGTGTCCTGATGTTTGCATAATGTGGGTGTGTGTACCTTGGATGTACATGTCCTGATGTCTACATAATGTGGGTGTGTGTACCTTGGATGTATGTGTGTCCTGATGTTTGCATAATGTGGGTGTGTGTACCTTGGATGTATGTGTGTCCTGATGTTTGCATAATGTGGGTGTGTGTACCTTGGATGTACATGTCCTGATGTCTACATAATGTGGGTGTGTGTACCTTGGATGTATGTGTGTCCTGATGTTTGCATAATGTGGGTGTGTGTACCTTGGATGTACATGTGTCCTGATGTCTACATAATGTGGGTGTGTGTACCTTGGATGTATGTGTGTCCTGATGTCTACATAATGTGGGTGTGTGTACCTTGGATGTACATGTCCTGATATCTACATAATGTGGGTGTGTGTACCTTGGATGTATGTGTGTCCTGATGTCTGCATACTGTGGGTGTGTGTACCTTGGATGTATGTGTCCTGATGTCTGCATAATGTGGGTGTGTGTACCTTGGATGTATGTGTGTCCTGATGTCTGCATAATGTGGGTGTGTGTACCTTGGATGTGTATGTGTCCTGATGTCTACATAATGTGGATGTGTGTACCTTGGATGTATGTGTGTCCTGATGTCTACATAATGTGGATGTGTGTACCTTGGATGTGTAAGTGTCCAGATGTCTGCATAATGTTGGTGTGTATACCTTGGATGTGTAAGTGTCCTGATGTCTGCACAATGTGGATGTGTGTACCTTGGATGTGTAAGTGTCTGGATGTCTGCGTATTGTGGGTGTGTGTACCTTGGATGTGTAGGTGTCCTGATGTCTGCATAATGTGGGTGTGTGTACCTTGGATGTGTGTGTCCTGATGTCTGCATAATGTTGGTTTGAGTACCTTGGGTGTACATGCCCAGATGTCTGCATAATGTGGGTGTGTGTACCATGGATGTGTATGTGTCCTGATGTCTGCATAATGTGGATGTGTGTACCTTGGATGTACATGTGTCCTGATGTCTGCATAATGTGGGTGTGTGTACCTTGGATGTGTATGTGTCCTGATGTCTGCGTACCTTGGATGTACATGTCCTGATATCTACATGTGGGTGTGTGTACCTTGGATGTGTATGTGTCCTGATGTCTGCATAATGTGGATGTGTGTACCTTGGATGTACATGTGTCCTGATGTCTGCATAATGTGGGTGTGTGTACCTTGGATGTGTATGTGTCCTGATGTCTGCACAATGTGGGTGTGTGTACCTTGGATGTACATGTGTCCTGATGTCTGCATAATGTGGGTGTGTGAACCTTGGATGTGTGTGTCCTGATGTCTGCATAATGTGGATGTGTGTACCTTGGATGTAATGTGTCCTGATGTCTGCATAATGTGGGTGTGTGTACCTTGGATGTGTGTGTCCTGATGTCTGCATAATGTTGGTGTAAGTACCTTGGGTGTACATGCCCAGATGTCTGCATAATGTGGGTGTGTGTACTGTGGGTGGGTGTGTACACCATGGATGTGTATGTGTCCTGATGTCTGCGTATTGTGGGTGTGTGTACCTTGGATGTAAGTGTCCGGATGTCTGCATAATGTGGGTGTGTGTACCTTGGATGTACGTCCGGATGTCTGCATAATGTGGGTGTGTGTACCCTGGATGTATATGTGTCAGGATGTCTGCATAATGTGGGTGTGTACCTTGGGTGTACATGTGTCCTGATGTCTGCGTATTGTGGGTGTGTGTACCTTGGATGTGTATGTGTCTGGATGTATGTGTACTGTGGGTGTGTGTAATATGAATGAACATGTGTCCTAATGTATGCGTACTGTGGGTGTGAGTACCTTGGATGTGTATGTCCTGAGGTCTGCGTACATGTATTATGGATGTGTACATGTCCTGTCGACATGCATATATTTTGAATGTGCATGTGTCCGGATGTCTGCGTATTTTTGTATGTGCATGTATACTGCAGCTATGTGTGTACTGTAAGTGTGCATGTCTGTTGTGGTTGGGCTGCAAATGGGGATGTCTAGAGTTACCTACCTCAAAATCTTCCTCTACTTCCTGCTTGATTCTTACACACAATGGAGATTTATCTCCTCCATTACTGGCACACTAAGAATGAAAACAAAATAGTAAACAAAATTATGGAACACAAGATGCAGATGACATATTGTTCTGATAAATGTCACTTTCAAGCAAAATTCCATGTATTTATAGGATAAACTTCTTCTTCTTCTTCATTCATCCGGAGAGTTTTTATTTTTGGATGTGATTGCGTTGTGCCTGTTTACAGCAGAGCTGCGTTCTTGCGCCATTAGGCCGACACATCCGACTTCTGCGGGGTATAGGATAAACTAATAGTCACCAAATGACCAGAAACGTTCTTTATGAACAGTCTGCAACAAGTGAAGCAATTAATGAACATTCGAGATATGCTCACTATACTGTTAAAGTGTCTCCCAACCACATCTAATCATTAAAAAATTGTAATACAGTGGATCCCATCACATTGCAGTATACCTGGAAATGAAGAGGCTGACAGACTAGCAAAAGAGGGTGGACGATTACCACAGCCTGACATAGACATAACCTATAATGAGGCAAAAAGCTTTATAAAAAGCACTTATAGAACCAAATGGGAATCAGAGCATCCAGGCCACCAGAAGGATGATGCATATTACAAACTCGACCAAAGAGAACAAGTAGCAATCTTCAGACTCTGCACAGGACATAACAGGCTGAACCACCACTTGTTCAATAAACTAAAGATAGGAGATACCGATGAATGTAATTGTGGAACTGGTAAAATGACAGCTAAACATTTGCTGCAGGAGTACCCAATATATGCAGAACAGAGAAAGATATTTTGGCTCACGCCTGCTTCATTTGAGGACAAGCTCTATGGAGATATCAACAAGCTCAAGTTGACTACAGCTTACTTTAACTACATTCAGGTTGACATCTAAAGGTACATGAAGATGTATTTAGACTGCCACACTTTATACCACAGGTATGTCGGTTACAAAAGCGTCCCAGAGGCATTAAATGGAATATTGCTTGGATAGCACATCCATTACGTGGAAAGTCCGAATCAAAAGCTCACTGTATGGGCTTCGTAAATGGTGGAAAAAGTGTCCTAGTGACACAAAATGGAATATTGCTTGGATAGCATATCCATTACGTGAAAAGTCCGAATCGAAAGCTCACTGTGTGGGCTTAATAAAAGGTGGAAAAAGTGTCCTAGTGGCACGAAATGGAATATTGCTTGGATAGCAAATCCATTATGTGGAAAGTCTTAATCGAAAGCTCACTGTGTGGATGTCATCTGCAGACTGCATTCTTCTGGTTTCCGGAGGAACAGCCTATGGTGAACGGAAGGCCCAATATACGGAAGTGAGGCTAAGCAGCCATGTGCAGGACGTGACGATTCCTTGGGTGAGCCCAGTACCAGAGCGCTGTGTGATGGCTCTGCAAGTATGGAAGCCTCCTTGGATGGCGGGGAATGCCCATGGTCTGCCCCTGCCTTCCCTTGAGGGTTGACCAGGATGTCTTTGGCTGTTCTATATGAGCCAGCTAGGATGGGGGATAACACCACAACAGTGAGATTCAAACGTCCTAAGAAACCCCCGGAAGGTTAACCCGGTCAACAAATGCCCGCAGAAGTCGGATGTGTCTGCCTAACTGGCGCAAGAACGCAGCTCTGCTGTAAAGAGGTACAACGCAGCCACATCTGGAAAAAAAAATCCGGATGAATGCAGAAGAAGAAGAAGATAATCATTAAAAAAATACAAAACCAGAATATGTAGCTAGAAAACTGCAGTTTCAGATTGTTCACTTCAGTTTTCTAATTATTCTTATTTTTATGTTCAGTGTAAAGACTTGATTGAAACTAAGATTGCATATGCATGTGCCTTTCCTTTCATCAAACATTATAGTCACATTTTGTTTTCATTCGGTGAGACAGAATGAGATAGAAGCACCCCACTTATAAACAGACTTAGATGTGACTCCCAATTTTCATATTGTGAAATGTGTTCTAGTAATTAAAATAGCATGACTGCATTCCATTGCAAAATGGACTCCATGAAATGGCTGCTATTTGTGCTCTAATTATTTAGTTGTGAAAGAAAGAAAGTTAAGTGCTGTGTCCACTCTATTTACAATTTCAGATAATGAAATGAAAACTGTGCTGTTTAATGCATGAATGTACTCAAATATGAGTATATTATTTCTCTACAGTACTCCAATTACTGCATACAACAAGAGGCATACAAACTGACAGCAGAAATGAGTTAAATGCTGAAAGACAAATGGCTACAACTTCCTAACAAAATCTTTAGATTTCATGATGTGATTCTCTTGACCTCGTGCACTGCATCAGAATGCGTGAATTAGTTATCTATTGTGTATCATCCTTGCACTTTGGACACGTCCTATGGTGTTCAGGTCCTACCCCCGACATATGCTTCAGCGTTAAGCAACTAACAGTGCCAAGTTCTGAGTTGGTTGACGAGATCCTTCATTCTCCTGCTCCTCCTGCTCTTCATTCTCCTCTCTCTTGTGTCTGGCCATGCCAATTCTTTCCCCAAAATCTCTCATTCTAGACAACGATGTGGATTAACTGGCGTCAAAGTCCTCCGTTCTCCACATATCTCCAAGAGCATTAATAATATCAGCACCATCTATAGACTTGGAATGTGGTTGAGCTGAATGTAAACTGTAGGTGTATATGTGGTGTGTGTGTGTGTGCGTGTGCATGTGCACTGCGATTTGGTTGTATGTGGGGATATCTGAAGGTACCTACTTCAAAATCTTCCTATATTTTCTGTTTAAGGTTGAGATGTGGTTACAACATGTCACATTCAAATCCTCTTTAAGTAGAGCAAAGCTGTGACAATATATTACAAGTTCTAAACAATGTGTTTACCTCATTGTCAGGTTCTTGTTTTATATTTGCAACACTGGCTTCTGTATCTTTCAGAATCTGAGATGAAAGAATGCAAGAAGCTACAGAAGTGTAGCATCAGCAGACTGTTTCACAATATCAACGTATGAGAACTGTGTTCTAAGGCTATGTTGGTTATAGTCAATTGTCACTGAATCTTCAAGTCTGCAAGCATGCTGACTTTTACTACATTACATCCAGTAGTATTTCTTATTGAAACACTGTCTGTCCTCCAAGTACCCAGAACAACATGACCTGCTGTCCCCTATATGTCAAAGATAGCAGAACTATAACTGACTAGAACGCCGGGCTGCCATTTGGGAGACCTCGTTTTGAATCCTTGGCAAGGTGGTGGATTTTTTTTTCTGTCAGGGGAAAAAGAAAACCCTAACTTGCATAGTTTGCAGTGACTGCACTAGCCAGGCAGTCTTAATTTCTCAGGTTCAAGACCTCCTCCCCTATCCTAGACTGCATGGTATTATAGACAGTAAAATTATATCACAGTGGATATAATTCTATTATATGATACCAGGAAATGAAATGGCTGACAAATTGTTCAAAGATTCTGGGACACAACAACAAGATACTTCCAACTACAAATTACTAAAGGAAAACATCTAACAAAAATACTCAGAAAATTTTACCTGTTCAACCACAGCACAACTATTATCTATTGTGCAGAACTGGGCGTATTACTATTTTTAGACTCAGAACAGCTTCAATATCCACATGTAAACAAAGCTAAAGATAAGTACTTCTATAATGTGTACATGTGGACAGCACCTCAAACTTAATAGACTGAAAACACTAAAGTAACTGAAACCATTTAAGTGACTGAAAACACTCAAGAATGGACAGGCACACTGAAAACACTCAAGTGACTGAAACCACTTAAGTGACTGAAACCACTTAAAACACTCAAGGGACTGAAAACACTCAGATAACTGAATACACTAATGTGATTGAATACACTCAAGTGACTTAAACACTCAGGTAACTGAATACACTTAAGTGACTGAAAACACTCAAGAATGGACAGGCTATAACACTGAAACACTCAAGTGACTGAAAACACTCAGGTAACTGAATATACTCATGTGACTGAAAACACTCAGGTAACTGAATATACTCATGTGACTGAAAACACTCAAATGACTGGAAAAAACTCAAGAATGGAGAACAGGCTATAACATTGCCAGACTTATAATTATTGCTGAAGACAGGAAGTAACTAAAAACACTGATTACAAATATCTGGACAGAACACATACAAAACACAATTGAACCCGCTTCCTCATCAGAGTGAAGATTATTGCAGTGAAGTGTGGTGTTGCTAGGCAGGAATTTTTTATAACAGCTCGAGACAACTGATCAATTAATACAGAACTTTTTGACATGGTTCGAGACACCCAATCAATCAATACATAACTTTTTGATACAGCTCGAGACACCTGATCAATCAATACAGGCGTAGGTCAGCATGGCCGAATGGATAAGAACGCATGTTCTTAAACATCAGGTGTGCTGATGTCAAGGGGTTCAACCCCTACACCGGACAGTTGGACTAAAATGTTGACCTATCGTCCTTGACTTGCGGACGTAAATTACAAGTACCTCTGAAGTCGGAGTGGGTTCGCCTGATAGCGAGGGACACTGTTAATAGGGAAAGCTAACCCACACGCAAAATTTAGTCTAGCACTACTAGAAGTAGTGTGTACGGACTATGCCTGAATGCAAAGTGAGCGAGCACCCAAAAAAAAAAAAAAATACAGAACGTTTTGACATGGGCTAAAGACACCCGATAAGTCGACACAAAACTGGTGTGATCAGTTGCTATACACTGTTGGAGATGTTATGGAGATCGGAGCATCTACTGACCTGATGAAGACCCAAACTAATCACACATACAAGTAGAAACATCTCACCTCTAAATCTGATTCTTGCTTGATAGGCAAATCTGGCTGACCGGTTTCCACATTCCTTGCAACCTATTAACAAGAAGTTCCATATAAGAAGTCGATGGAAAGTAACAACATTAGTAAGTTATCTGCATGTCCTTTACAGAACGTCAAACCCAGCATTTTTGGGCTGTGATTTCTTGGCAAGTTTACATTCAGTAGTTTGCCATTGCTTTCTGAACGACCAGCACTCATACCGCTGTATGAAAACCAGCACCCAGCGGTCTGCTTCCAAATCACCAACAGCTGTGTTTTGAACACAGTATGCAGGATTGTGAATTGCGTCCACAAACCCTTCGCTACAGTAGCGGGGAACATGAGTAAAATACAAGAAATTCCATCAATGAAGTAACTGACAGTAAAGGTATTTATAGTAAAAGAAATGGCAGACAATGCCATTGGGGTGTCAAGTGTTCAGCTTTCACATATTCCAGGAGATAACATGACATGGGGTGACCAGTCCCTGTCCTCGACATTCCTTGAAAGAAAATTCTAAATATTATTGAATAACGAAGACACAAACAATAGATTGCACGATTTATTGCCTGGTATATTTTGCTGCATCATGTCATTTACATACTGCAGAATTCACACAACATAAAGTAAAATAACTACATAAATCCTTTAAGCTGAAATATACACATATTTGCACAGTAATGTCAATTGTCTACAATGGTAATTTTAAACTGACTATCACGTACTTATCTACTTATGTTACTTTATGTTGTGTGAGTTCTGCAGTGTGTACCTGATGAGATGCAGCGAAATATGCCAGGTAATAAATCGTGCAATCTATTGTTTGTGTCTTCATTATTCAAATTCACTACGGGAAAACGTTTTGATATTATTTAGTTATCTATACTTTTTGGAAAAATTAATCCTGTCAATGCTGGGGGAGTAAACTTGGACCACTGTAAGCAAGTGCAATGCATTAACCATAATACCATGGTGGCTCTATATTTACAGTAAACTATTTAATTTGGCTATGAATAATTTCACTTAAAGTGGATGACACCAATTACAATCTGCCTTTCAAAACCCACAAGTTCATAATTACTACTACAATATGGAAATGAAATATGAACACTCAAACATTTGACAAATTATATACCTCTTCTATTGATGTGGTTTCTTCATTTACATGAAACTGTCTATCTGTATCTTGAACAGCTGCCGTTGTAGTTGACTCGCAGCTAGAAATATAAAATACAATTTATGGTGATATTAGGAACAACATTCTGTTTCCAAAATCAGAAAACTGAAACACCTTAAATTGAAGAAAACAGAACACATCAAATAGCATTATCTGCCAATAATTTCAAGGACAGAAACAAATTCTACTGGACTGTTCACCATAATACAATCAAATGAAAATAACATTCAGCTTATCTAAGGCAAAGGTAATCCTGTGGCAACTACTTTTGTAAGAGTGTTATCTGTAATGCACTCACATATACTAGTTTTCTTTCTGATAACTTTTCCATCCAAATAATTTATCGAAAATTCTGAAAAAATTTCCATATCCATTTTTACAAGGCTCTATCAACTCCTGAACCGCACTGGTTGAAAAAAAAAACCTGCTATTGCTGGGGAATGTATAATGATCATTACTTTTGTAACTGAATGTACTAACTACTATACCACACAGTAACCCATTATGCAACTGCCGACTGTGACGTCTCTGTGCTAGATCTGTAATATGTCCCATCAATTGTCTTGGTATGAAGTTAGTCCTTGGATCAGGGTATGTAAGTAACATAAAGGACCATTTTTACATGCCCCGAGCTGTATTGGGTATATGGTTCTGGCCCCATATTTTTATATACCAATCAGCAGTTGGGGGTGATGTGGCCTTTACTTCCCAAGTAATTTCTTGGTATCCATTTTAGACTGGATCAACCAGGACGCCCAGGTACATTAAAAAAAAATATCTGCCTCGATGCAAATCTGAACTCATAACGACTGAGCCGGAGGAATATGTGCTGGGCACTGCGCTATCTACCTCCCTAGCTCCCCAGGGTGTGTATGATTAAGCCAAAACATACACAACCATCAAGTTTTGCTTGCCTCTAACGCAGCAAACAAGAGAAGCAACAAAAAAAAAAAGGACAATTAGCTAGCTCCCGTCTCTAACATACACAACCAACAAGTCTTGCCTGCCTCAAACACAGTGCACAAGAGAAGCAACAACAAAATTAGGACAATTAGCTAGCTCCCGTCTCTAACATAGATCCATGAGGTAACAATACAACACAACAGGACAATTAGCTAGCACCAGTCTCTAACATAGATCCATGGCTTCATGAAGCAACAATAAAACAGGACAATTAGCTAGCACCAGTCTTTAACATAGGTCCATGAGGTAACAATACAACACAACAGGACAATTAGCTAGCACCAGTCTCTAACATA
Source organism: Cepaea nemoralis (assembly GCA_014155875.1). Lineage (NCBI taxonomy): Eukaryota > Metazoa > Mollusca > Gastropoda > Stylommatophora > Helicidae > Cepaea > Cepaea nemoralis. The sequence goes on along the minus strand of JACEFZ010027511.1, from coordinate 146,438 downwards.
GATCCATGGCTTCATGAAGCAACAATAAAACAGGACAATTAGCTAGCTCCCGTCTCTAACATAGGCCCATGAGGTAACAACACAACACAACAGGACAATTAGCTAGCTCCCGTATCTAACATAGGTCCATGAGGTAACAACACAATACAACAGGACAATTAGCTAGCACCAGTCTCTAACATAGATCCATGAGGTAACAACACAACACAACAGGACAATTAGCTAGCACCAGTCTCTAACATAGGTCCATGAGGTAACAACACAACACAACAGGACAATTAGCTAGCACCAGTCTCTAACATAGGTCCATGAGGTAACAACACAACACAACAGGACAATTAGCTAGCACCAGTCTCTAACATAGGCCCATGAGGTAACAACACAACACGACAGGACAATTAGCTAGCACCAGTCTCTAACATAGGTCCATGAGGTAACAACACAACACAACAGGACAATTAGCTAGCACCAGTCTCTAACATAGGTCCATGAGGTAACAACACAACACAACAGGACAATTAGCTAGCACCAGTCTCTAACATAGGCCCATGAGGTAACAACACAACACGACAGGACAATTAGCTAGCTCCCGTCTCTAACATAGGTCCATGAGGTAATAACACAACACAACAGGACAATTAGCTAGCACCAGTCTCTAACATAGGTCCATGAGGTAACAACACAACACAACAGGACAATTAGCTAGCTCCCGTCTCTAACATAGGTCCATGAGGTAACAACACAACACGACAGGACAATTAGCTAGCTCCCGTCTCTAACATAGGTCCATGAGGTAACAACACAACAGGACAATTAGCTAGCACCAGTCTCTAACATAGGTCCATGAGGTAACAACACAACACAACAGGACAATTAGCTAGCACCAGTCTCTAACATAGGTCCATGAGGTAACAACACAACACAACAGGACAATTAGCTAGCTCCCGTCTCTAACATAGGTCCATGAGGTAACAACACAACACAACAGGACAATTAGCTAGCTCCCGTCTCTAACATAGGTCCATGAGGTAACAACACAACAGGACAATTAGCTAGCACCAGTCTCTAACATAGGTCCATGAGGTAACAACACAACACAACAGGACAATTAGCTAGCACCAGTCTCTAACATAGATCCATGAGGTAACAACACAACACAACAGGACAATTAGCTAGCACCAGTCTCTAACATAGGCCCATGGCTTCATGAAGCAACAACAAAACAGGACAATTAGCTAGCACCTGTCTCTAACATAGGTCCATAGCTTTATGAAGCAACAATAAAACAGGACAATTAGCTAGCACCTGTCTCTAACATAGGTGCATGGCTTCATGAAGCAACAATAAAACAGGACAATTAGCTAGCACTAGTCTCTAACATAGGTCCATAGATTCATGAAGCAACAACAAAACAGGACAATTAGCTAGCACCTGTCTCTAACATAGGATCATGGCTTCATGAAGCAACAATAAAACAGGACAATTAACTAGCACTAGTCTCTAACATAGGTCCATGGCTTCATGAAGCAACAATAAAACAGGACAATTAGCTAACACCTGTCTCTAACATAGGATCATGGCTTCATGAAGCAACAATAAAACAGGACAATTAACTAGCACTAGTCTCTAACATAGGTCCATAGGTCCATAGCTTCATGAAGCAACAATAAAACGGCAATTAGCTAACACATATTTCTAACATAGGTCCATAGCTTCATGAAGCAACAATAAAACAGGACAATTAGCTAGCACCAGTCTCTAACATAGGTCCATGGCTTCATGAAGCAACAACAAAACAGGACAATTAGCTAGCACCTGTCTCTAACATAGGTCCATAGCTTTATGAAGCAACAATAAAACAGGACAATTAGCTAGCACCTGTCTCTAACATAGGTCCATGGCTTCATGAAGCAACAATAAAACAGGACAATTAGCTAGCCCTAGTCTCTAACATAGGTCCATAGATTCATGAAGCAACAACAAAACAGGACAATTAGCTAGCACCTGTCTCTAACATAGGTCCATGGCTTCATGAAGTAACAATAAAACAGGACAATTAGCTAACACCTGTCTCTAACATAGGTCCATAGATTCATGAAGCAACAACAAAACAGGACAATTAGCTAGCACCTGTCTCTAACATAGGATCATGGCTTCATGAAGCAACAATAAAACAGGACAATTAACTAGCACTAGTCTCTAACATAGGTCCATAGCTTCATGAAGCAACAATAAAACAGGACAATTAGCTAACACCTGTCTCTAACATAGGATCATGGCTTCATGAAGCAACAATAAAACAGGACAATTAACTAGCACTAGTCTCTAACATAGGTCCATAGCTTCATGAAGCAACAATAAAACAGGACAATTAGCTAACAACTGTCTCTAATATAGGTCCATAGATTCATGAAGCAACAACAAAACAGGACAATTAGCTAGCACCTGTCTCTAACATAGGATCATGGCTTCATGAAGCAACAATAAAACAGGACAATTAACTAGCACTAGTCTCTAACATAGGTCCATAGCTTCATGAAGCAACAATAAAACAGGACAATTAGCTAACACCTGTCTCTAACATAGGATCATGCTTCATGAAGCAACAATAAAACAGGACAATTAACTAGCACTAGTCTCTAACATAGGTCCATAGCTTCATGAAGCAACAATAAAACAGGACAATTAGCTAACAACTGTCTCTAATATAGGTCCATGGCTTCATGAAGCAACAACAAAACAGGACAATTAGCTAGCACCTGTCTCTAACATAAGGTCCATAGCTTCATGAAATGGTACGTGCTTCTAATTCAATAAAGTACTTTATGGTTCCGTCGTCCAGCTACTGAGTTAAGTGCTTGGAGCGACATTGTAAGCTGTGGATTTTATGTGGAGTGCATCTACATCTGTTCGTGGTTTTTTATTGTGAAAAATTGAAGTGAGTCAAATGTCAAGCCTTCTTGGATAAAGGCAATGAATACAAGATCCTGCATGCATGATCATCATCATCAAGTGCCATATCAATAAATGTGGGCAGTAATGGTTCATCACCTCACGTGATCACCAGTCTTGGATCAGCTCTGTGTTCTTGTCCTGATTATGTCATGTGGCCAAGTCATACAAATATTTAACTCTGTCTTCCACTTGCTCTTTCCCCCATCAAGTTTGCCAGTTTTCTCCTCATAATGTGTCTAAAAAATCTTAGCAAATGCTAAACATTGTTTAGCTGTTTTAAATTGGGTAACCTTAATTGACACATCATTTTAAAAACAAGGAAAAGAAAATCTCACAACAAAATATTCAGTCAGTGAAATTTTTGGTATAATGTGAAGGCTGGACAGCACCAGACTTTGAACTGTCTAGGGCAACACAAAATCAGCAATGGTGGTGTTCCGACAGACAATCTTCTAAGTTATGGGAAAAGTCAAGAAACTGTCTTAATTATAACAACATTGATCAAATTAGTATTTGTTTACCTGGGGAATTGTTCATTTCCACAGTCTGACTTCACTAGGGTCTCTGACATTGTAGATGACGCACACACACAATTAGATCATCAGAAATTCTTACAGAACATCTGTGAAATTAAGACCAATATATCATCAATTGAAAATCATGTGAATGTATATGTGTGGGTGTGATGACATGCAGATTTCTTCATTTCCTTGACTAACATAATGATCAATAACTATCACGTATTATGCCATCTTGTAATTATAGCTAATGCACTTAGATCTTTTCTGTGTTTTCTTTTGCATGTCTCTGTTAATTCTGGTTGAAAATGCAAATAAGTTAATTCTCTCAATTGTGATTCAATCCACTAGTTCTGAGATAAAAGTTAAATAGTAAAGGACCAATTTTACATGTCTAGAGGCATATTGTGCTAGCCCCATATTTGTAAAGATGCACTTGAGTGGTGATGAGGTCAATAACATACCAGCTGCCTTTACTTCCCAAGATATTTCCTGGTACTCATTTTAGGCTTATTCGACCTGAGAGCCTGGGTAAATGTTTTAAAAGTCTGCATCAATGTGAATTCGAACGCATGCGCAACGGGCCAGCAGGCAAGCATGTTAGCCACTGTGCTAACGTGACTCCTAGTAAAAGTGTTAACAGATGTAAAATTTCTTCTGAAACAATTCACAAAAATGTCATAGACAGTTATATTTATTTGGTAGGCACGACGGGTCAGGTTTGCCGAATTTAATCGGAATTTATTTTGTGGTGACCTTTGGTTATTTGTTTTTGTGTCTCCGTTATGAGGAAAGTAAGCGTACTCATGATGCTAAATTCCCCAATTATTTCAAGATCGCGTTAAAATAGACACTGATTACTTGATATAGATTTTTCCTCCCCGCTTTGTGTTCTGCATTTCTGGCGCTTCAGAAATCCTTGTTACAACAGAGAATCAGGCTGTCTATTCTAAGTGGTAAGTACACCTGTAAATACCATTTTATGAGATGTATTACATTGTTATACTATGTATTATTCATTTTAGCATCCATTTTTGCGTGTATTTTGTAATTTTCAACCATTTAAGTTGGCATTCAATCTCACGCTGAAATTATGAAGATCGTTTGCTGTAATGTGGTATTTCAATGGCGGGGGATAGCAGTTTTCCTTGTGATACTCCAATTATGACCATTTGTTATGGAGTATTCAGAGCGACTAACATGATAATGAATGCATGTGTACATTCAACAAGCATTATTGTATTTATGTTTAATTTTTCATCACTCTACAATGACAAGATCATTGATAATTTTGCAACTTTTTAACAAAAATTCTCTGGTCAAAATGGATCTAAGCTCACTGCCTCGCACTGACAGACAACACTAACAGCAGTTATCTTTCCCTTAGTTCTGACCTCCCTTGAGTGTCTGTGTTACAACAGTGGTGTGAGTGGGTAGGTCACAATTTGTCAAAGGGGCAAAATCGTATTTTGCTCTTTGTTCATATTAAATTATAAACTGACACACAAACATTAATATCTCATCTTAGGCTTGACCGACAGACTTGAACAAGGTACCGTTGGATTTTTTATTTCGAGAGGTATCCAACTACTATGCATGTTATATATTATATAATTAAAAATAAAAAGCAATTTAGAAAATGTTACTAAAGTGGCTACTCATTTGGTGTCACCTCCCTGGTGACACCTCTGGACTAACACTCTGCCATACCTCCAATATCAATCAATTAAATCAACTGCTACTTTTTCTTCTTCATGTGCTTGTAATTTCCCCACATAAAACTGAACTAATTTCTCTAATTCACCTATTATGTTGATCCACTCCATAAATGTCATTCGTGTCTTTTCTTTATCAATGTTGTGATCAATGTTCTAAGGATGACTGCAGCTGTCGATACCTCTTTTATTTTTCTGTCTTTTGTTTATTTATTAGCATTCTTCTCTAAAACAATAGTAATTTATAATTATTAATAATGAAATATGACACTTTAAAATGTGTAATAAAATGGTGTACTGTTCTTGTGAGTTTTGCTTAGAAAGTGTCTATACGGACTCCGCTCCGTATAAACTACTCTGTCTATTCGGACTCCACTTCATTTTTTCCGGAAACCCCGGCTGGTCACATGACGTTTCCTTGGCGATAATTTGTGACGTTTCCTTGGCGATAATTTCCTTCCTGCGGTTTCCCTTCCTTCTTCCTGCGAACGATACTGAGCGCACTTCCAACGTTTCCTGTCCTGCTTTCTGCGAACGATACTGAGCGTACTTAAAAAAATGGCGTTAGAGAAAGGAGCCTTGTTTGAAAGTTACCAGGAGTTTCAGGTTATTCTTAAAAAGCACGAAGACGAGTGTGGTGTGCTGTATATCAAGTCTAGCTCCATCTGGAAGCACCATCTGATACAAAACCAATGCAAACTGCGTCATCTGAACATCCAGTCTGTTGGAAATGACCATGTGCTCACAAGCAGCCAATGTGGATGAACATTTACAGCGCAAATAGGCCTTATCAGCCACATTCGCTACCGCCAGGGTAACAAACTATCGTCTGTCAAAACGGCATGGTGCCAATGTTACCCCACAATCTATGTACACCTTATTGTAAGGAAAAATTAAAATTGCTAAAAAAAAAGTCTTTTTGTCACTGTTTACATTAAGGGGGAGACCTAAATGCTTGTTTATTTCTTATACATAATTATATAAAATAATTTTAAAGTATGTTTTTTTTTTTTATTTGTTTCAGTTTTCGCAACTCTATCCGGAAAATCGAAGTACTGCCCAAACGAAATGCCAGCACTCCTGAATCTCGGTATCACATTACCAAAGAAATTACGAAGGCCATTGAATCTTTCATTCCTTTATTGGGAGGACAGGCTTTTCAAACTGCCATCTCTCATCTTAATAGGGTCTTCACTCTGATTCAATCTGCCCGTCCTATAGCTGTAGTTGACCTTTCAGAAGCTGACGTTCAAACTCTCCCCTGCATGGACAACCTATGCTCTGCTGTACCCACTTTGTCTGAACCATCTTCCTCTGCGTCTTCTGATAGTGTTGGTGCTGCTGTCCTACCCACTTTGTCTGAACCATCTTCCTCTGCGTCTTCTGATAGTGTTGGTGCTGCTGTCCTACCCACTTTGTCTGAACCATCTTCCTCTGCGTCTTCTGATAGTGTTGGTGCTGCTGTCCTACCCACTTTGTCTGAACCATCTTCCTCTGCGTCTTCTGATAGGGTTGGTGCTGCTGTCCTACCCACTTTGTCTGAACCATCTTCCTCTGCGTCTTCTGATAGGGTTGGTGCTGCTGTCCTACCCACTTTGTCTGAACCATCTTCCTCTGCGTCTTCTGATAGGGTTGGTGCTGCTGTCCTACCCACTTTGTCTGAACCATCTTCCTCTGTGTCTTCTGATAGGGTTGGTGCTGCTGTCCTACCCACTTTGTCTGAACCATCTTCCTCTGTGTCTTCTGATAGGGTTGGTGCTGCTGTCCTACCCACTTTGTCTGAACCATCTTCCTCTGCGTCTTCTGATAGGGTTGGTGCTGCTGTCCTACCCACTTTGTCTGAACCATCTTCCTCTGTGTCTTCTGATAGGGTTGGTGCTGCTGTCCTACCCACTTTGTCCTGAACCATCTTCCTCTGCGTCTTCTGATAGGGTTGGTGCTGCTGTCCTACCCACTTTGTCTGAACCATCTTCCTCTGTGTCTTCTGATAGGGTTGGCGCTGCTGTCCTACCCAGTACTTTTCAGCTGCAATTCTTGCGCTGTTAGGGACGATGGGAGGATAAAAATGATTGAGTGTGACGGCTGTTTGGAATGGTATCACTACGATTGTGTTGGTGTGCGTACTGCTTCTAAACTTAATAAATGGTTTTGTACTGATTGCTGGAGGTAGATAATAACTTTATATATGATACCCTTTAATGTTAGTAAAAATGGTCCTCCCACAATTCATCTGACAGCTCTTATTTGAATGTCTGTTCTTGTGTGTATGGATGTGAAACTTGGACAATGAGCAATAAAGCTGAAAAACATATGATGGCTGCAGAAATGTGGTTTCTGAGGAAAATGCAAAGAATACCATGGACAGACAGAAAAACCAATGACCAAGTACTACAAGAGACAAATGAACATCGTAAACTGATCAGGGAAATTAGACGTAGACAGTCAAAATTTTTTGGACATGTGAGAAGAAATGGATTGGAGAACTTGGTGACAACTGGCAAGATCGAAGGGAACAGACAGAGAGGAAAATACCTAGATGGCTTGGCCACATGGCATGGACGAGACAGGAACACTGAGCTGATCCACGACACTGGTGATCGAGTGAAATGGCGAGTCATGACTGTCGTGTGTGTAAAGAATGAATGTCGTAGTAGTTACTTGTTCTTCTTTACCACTTTAGGGTTGTCCCTGGAGTGAGGGGAATCAACCCCCACATTTTTTAAAATTCAATATCTCTATCCTGGAGACGGTGATGCGGTCATCTACACAGATGGGTCGGTCGTCCGACATATAAGAACCTCATGGGCCTTTACGGCTCGGGCCGGAGGGAGAATTGTGAAGGACTCTGGTGCTTTCACTGACACCACAAGTAGCCTCACCATGGAAGTCATGGCAGTAAGTAAAGCAATAACATGGCGCGAGACACAGACATTCACTAGGTCATGTTTCCTTAGGGATTTGATGAGGAGGGGATCCGAGCTCTTATGGACTGAATGGTTCGATGTGCAATGAGGATGATCTGTCGACTAACTAACTAACATTAAATGAGATGCTCCCCATCAGGTACTGGGCGAAGCCGGGCCGGGTCAGACAGAGACAGACATACAGATATATAGATCCCCGCCAGGGCCTGGGCGAAGCCGGACCGGGTCAGCTAGTGATCGATAAAAGACATTCTTTGTGATACTCCGAAGGTGATACTCCTTGTTGTGTCCACCATGGTGATTGGTCTTCTTTCCGGTTTAGACCATCTCTGTGATCGACAGCGCCTCAAGAGCGAAGAGTAATCATAACTGAATGCTTCGCGGGCTCCTATAGCCCTGACTGTTAGTTAGTTACCGTAGTTAGTTAGGTTCCAACTTCATCGCGTCATCCCCATTTCCAAATGCGTCATCCCCATTTTTGCTCCGTTCCAGTGTCAGCAAATATCACACAAAATGCTCCCCACTGTCCAATGTGAAAAGTGGAACAGACAGGAGTCTCGGCAATCAGCCCGCACAGGTACACTGTGCACTAATGCCGCCGTCAGAATGTCAAACACAAAATTCATCCATTCATTCATTCATTCATTCAGTAGCATGTCCTTTGCAGAACCTCGCTCCCATAACAACCCTCCGGAAAACCTCTCGATCACAAGCAAGATGCCCCGCGTCCGATACACCCATCTGGAGATCATCCGCCACATCCTGCACCCATCTTCTCTTTGGCCTTCCTCTTCCTCTCTTCCCAGGCATATACCCCTCCATTATTGTTCTCTCCAGACTTTCGTGACGTTTCAAGTGACCAAAATATTTCAATTTTCTTTGTTTTATCATCTTTAATAGCCAACCTTCTTCAATATTCAACTCTTGAAGTATGGATGCATTTGTTCTTTTCTTTACAAATGCATCCACAAATAGTAAATACCACCATTCATCGTTGATGGACTCGGCAGTCACCAGAAAGACCTCCTTGACCCGGGTTTTCTCACATGGCTTGGTCTATAGCCCTGACTGTACTGGGCTTAGGTACCAGTACAGAGCGGGGCAGGTGGTCGCTTCTACAATCCCCAAGGACACTCCATTTTGTGGATGCCGCCTCTTGTGATACAAGCGCCAGGTCGATGGCGGTGTCAGGGTCCCCCAGTCTCATTGCCTGCCTAGTTGGTGTCCCATCATTTAGACAGACAACATCCGTATCAAGCGAGGCCTCAGCAAGAGCAGTGCCCGGTATGTTCTCTCCCGACCTGTCCCACTCTGTCCCACTCGCTAATTGAAGTAACCACATAACAGATACCTGGTAAATGAAGAACAAATAAGTTGGTATCAACCAGTGCTGGTCTGATGATCTCGCTTTTGGCAGCAAACAGTGTTTCCTAGGGTTTTTGTGTTTTGTGTTGGTTACATGTGTCTTTATCTTGCTGCACAAGAACCTGCACACTTGTCTTTCTGTTCTTATCTGTCCTCTACTTTTGTTGTCTTGGGAAAGGCGCTTAGCCAACCGAACACGAGTTCTCTCTCTCTCTCTCTCTATATATATATATATATATATATATCCCTCCCTCTTTCTCTCACTTGTCTTTATCACTTTGTTATGTCTTTCAACACATCTTTCTCGTATCTCTGTCTCTCACACTATCTTCGTTATCTATCTGCCCCCTCTCACTTTTCAACCTGCTTCACATATACCAGGTTTTCCTGCACTTTATGTGCGTAGCATTTCCTTGTTTATTTGTTAATTCATCAGGCCAGTAAGTCGGAAGCCTGGTGTTTGAATTGCCTAATCATGTCTTTCTGAGGCGACGCATATTACTGTCAGCTTGGACCGGAATTATGAGGACATCAATAGCAGGAAATAGTAGGTCGGTAATGTCAACAAAGATGGAAGCCTGTAGTAAACAGTAAGTGTACAGAAACGCAAGTTAACAATTCTTGAACTCGCATGGGGACACATTGGGGATACCAATCTGGAAAATTATTCTTGATATTTAAACAGCTTCATACTTCAGCTATACCCAGCTCCGTATAAACTACTCTGTCTATTCGGACTCCGCTCCGTATAAACTACTCTGTCTATTCAGACTCCACTCCGTATAAACTCTCCCTTTTGCTTATGACTGTTACATGTTTGAGGTTGGGCCAAATTATACATGAGTATCAGCAATTTCTCTGGGACAGAAATACAATTAGATAGTGGCTAGCGATCCTCGCTTCGGACTCCTAGGTCCTGCAAAACGCAGCAGCAAGGGAACCACTCAACCAGTTAATTTTCTCATCTTTCACTGCAGCAGTCAGTCAGTCCTCCAAAGTAAAAACTAAAAAGTTCAAACTCCGAAGCTGTGTTGAAGTCAAAACATCATCCCTAACTTAGATTAAGCTTGTAAATCAATCATTATTAACATAGTAACATACCGTAATGATAGGCAACGGCATTTATTTAAAACATGTTAGAAAATAGAATTGTCAACGTTGGGCCATCCATTCTTTTGTTGCACGGCTCGGGGTAGCACAACCGCAGACAAAAACGATCTCACTAAAATCACAGACCGGGACCGATACGGAACTTTTTAGCTTCAAAAATTGCGGTGTGTACATCACACGTTGATAATTAGTGTAATTTTAAGTATATATCAGATTTAGTAATATTAATTTATTAGACACAAATGGTCGTGACAGTCGACATTACGCACCTGACCACTTCACGGTTGCAGAACTGAGGAATGCTGCTATTTGCTCAAACCCAAAGCAAGGAATGAGTAGTTAGTATTCAAAATGGCTGACTCTGGGTTCGGTTGACCGATATGGCTTTGTGTCTTTTAACTTTTTATCCGAGTGGAGCTTGACCCTATACTATTACTAACGGTCTTTGTCCTAATTTTTATTTATACTCAAAGGTTTAAAAACCATTCAGAAAAATAACCACCTGCATCAAGACAAAGGCCAATTAAAATAAAACCATTTTAGAAATTGCATGCTCATACTATCCTATTTCTTTTCTTTACCCCTTATCTTACCGTTATGGGGACCTAAACCCTTTACGTTTAGGCTAACGGATTTGCGTCTGCGTCATGTAAAGTTCAATGCAAAACCATATAAGAGCGCAATGCAATGCCTAGGAATTGTCATTATCAGTCAATCAGTGTCGCCTCCACCATGTTGATTGCAATGAATCCCATAAGTATAAGCTTTCAGTTTCTAGGTTTGATTGTACACTTACAAACTGCTATTACTACTATTAATCCATCTCTTGATGTTATTTTCCCACTCGTATCGTTGCCCACCTCTTGCTCTCTTTCCTTCTACATTTCTTTCCTTAGTGTTCTTAAGAGTGTCATCATCATCACCTTCCACTTCTGCCGTCAAGCGTCGTGAGGAGGATTAATTTGCGCTCCAGCGCTCGATGGACGGCACTGGATAGTCTCATTCCGTGTGATTGTACAATGTCTTTGATGTCGTCAATCCATTCTCTTCTTGGACGTCCTCTTGGTCTCGTCGCAGATGATCTTTGATGTAAGGCTAGTGATGATAGTTGCTGGTGTTGCATTCTATCGACATGGCCAAACCACTTGATAAGTCTTAAGAGTGTACTTTCTTTTAATAAGACCAAAATATTTTATTTGCCTCTATTTTTTTTCTTCGATCGGTTCTCTTTCCATTTCATTCAGGCTTCTATGGGGCTCTTATATATTGACAGAATACTTATTGCAAAGTATTGGAAAAGATAGTTGCGAAAAATCCGCAAGATCATCTGGATAAATATGAACCTCTCGCACTGGGATTGGCGAGTTATAGACCAAGAAAGAATTCTTGGGTAAATGCGGCGACAGACCAAGAAATAATGCTTGGGTAAATGCGGCGACAGACCAAGAAATAATGCTTGGGTAAATGCGGCGACAGACCAAGAAATAATGCTTGGGTAAATGCGGCGACAGACCAAGAAATAATGCTTGGGTAAATGCGGCGACCCTTCCGTGTGATGTATATGAAGGCTTTCAGCATAAGTTTGAACCAGTGGTTGCTGTCTTGGGTCTAGATGTTGATTGCAACAGAGTTCGCGAGCTTTGAACTCCAGCGTAGGCCATACATGTGCTGCTATTACCAATAGTTTCTACTAATGAGGAGTGCACTGGACTGGTGTTTGCCAGTGTATTCGATTTTCCTATTACTTACCAGTGTCTCTTCTTCTTCTTCTCCCTCCTCCCCATTCCTCATCGGTCGAACTGACTTCGACTTCTGGGGACGCAGTCACGTCCCCAAGTCCAGGACGAGAAGTCAAAATTTTAGTCCAACTGACGGGTGTAGGGGTTGAACCAGTCTAAGCCGCCATCGGCGCACTTGAAGTTTATGAACAAGTGCTCTTATGGATATGGAGGTTCCTGGGTAGTGAACTGGATTGCAGCTGTCCTAAATGAACTCAATTGTGTCCTTCATATGAGCACTGGGAGCTCTGGGCCTCGCATTATTGCAACAAGGCTGCCGCAGGCGTGAGGCTTGATCGTAGCCTGTCTTTCAGAGATCATGTCGATTATGTCATAACGAAGGCTCGAAAAGGTTTGTCAGCAATGAGAGTCATGGCGACTGCCAATATCGAGCAAAGACTGCTAATACTTCTGTTCCAAGGACTGGTGCTTTCACGCATCGAGTATGCCCTGGCCATCCTCACTGTCAGACCTACACAGATTGGAAGACTTGAAAAGGTACAAAACGAAGCCATGCGCATCATTTTGGGCTGCACGAGAGACACCAGCTGTGTAGCAATGAGATACCTCCTTGACTTCCCGACAATGGAACACAGGATCAAGATCTGGAGAGCTCGTGCATACTTAAAAATAAGTGCAGATGAGCAGCACCCTCTGCATGACGCTATATTCAGAGAAAAGGGTGACAGGCTAAAGAGGGGCAAATCATGGATGGGTCGGGCGGAAGATGTCGTCAGACAGGTCTGCAGTCTTACCAGTATCAACCCCGGCAAGGAATAGGTGCCGGTGCCTCCAGCTTTTAAGTGCACTTTCTCCTGCATTATCACACTCGACAGACGGTGCAGAGAGCAGAACCCTGCCGCTGTCAATGCAGAGGTTAACGCGCTCATCTATGAACACTCAGATAGCCCCGAAGTGTTCATCTATACAGATGAATCTGTTGTAAAACAGCAGAGAAGTGCGTGGGCATTTACAGCCCGTTCAGCGGGCCGAACCGTTCAAGAATCCAGTGGTGCCCACTCTATGACCACGAGCAGCATGACGATGGAGGTGATGGCAGTTACACAGGCTTTCATATGGCTGGAATCACAGCATTATACCAACGTGTGTGTACTAAGTGATTCAATGCGCATGATTCAGAAGGTCGAAGATGGATCTGTACGTAGACAGTGGACTGAGTCGCTGCGGAAGTCTGTTGTTCGTAAAGTCACCTTCATCTTCGTCCTGGGACATGCGGGAGTCGAGGGAAATGAACGAGCTGATAAACTGGCTGGCTCTGCACCCCCTGTAGATGGCCAGCCCATGGATCGTGCCGATGTTATTAACATCCTTAAAGATATGGCGAGAACAGAGGACTTTGAAGTCAGTGATTCCACATCGCTGTCCAGGATGAAAGACTTGGGAGTAAGAATCGGCACAGCCAGACGCGAGAGGTACATAGGGAAAACAAAGCGCCTCGTCAACCAACACAGAACTGGCACTATTAGCCACCGGACGCTGATGCATATGCTGGGGGGGGGGGGGGGGGGGGGGGAGAGGATCTGAGCACCTATGGACATGTCCGGAGTGCAATGAAGATACCCCAACTGATAACTGATAACTTTCTTCTTCTTCTTCGTTCATCCGGAGTTTTTTTTTCCAGATGTGATTGCGTTGTGCCTGTTTACAGCAGAGCTGCGTTCTTGCGCCGTTAGGCCGACACATCCGACTTCTGCGGGCATTTGTTGATCGGGTTAACCTTCCCGGACTGATAACTGATAACCTGGATTTAAAAAAAAAAAAAGTCGCTTAAAAGTCGACAGGGTCGACTTTATTACACCGGGTTTGTTTTATTCCATACTAGCTGACCCGGCCCGGCTTCGCCCATGCCCTGGAGGGGATCTATCTATCTATCAGTCTGTCTGCTTGTTTGTCTGTCTGTCTGGCTGACCCGGCCCGGCTTCACCCAGTCCCTGGTGGGGAGCATCTCATTTAATTCATATAAGTAGTCATATAAGCTCTCCCGTTCCCGACTATCTGTCTGTCTATCTGTCTGTCTGACCCGGCCCGGCTTCACCCAGTCCCTGGTGGGGAGCATCTTATTATTTAATTCATATACGTAGTCATATAAGCTCTCCCGTTCCCGACTATCTGTTTGTCTGTCTATCTGTCTGTCTGTCTGTCCCGGCCCGGCTTCACCCAGTCCCTGGTGGGGAGCATCTAATTTAATTCATATACGTAGTCATATAAGCTCTCCCGTTCCCGACTGTCTGTCTGTCTGACCCGGCCCGGCTTCACCCAGTCCCTGGTGGGGAGCATGTCATTTAATTCATATAAGTAGTCAAATAAGCTTCCGTTCCCGACTATCTGTCTGTCTGTCTATCTATCTGACCCGGCGTGGTTTCGCCCAGCTCCTGGCGCACAGTAACTTAAAAGAATGTCCTTCCACACACCATTCATTATTTTTAATGAAAACTGTTTTTAATCACCGACATGACAGTTGATAAGTTCTTTAAGCAGAAAAAGATGGGTTACAATGTTATGCATTATGCATTATTTTTATGAAAACTTTGAAAATGCCTTAAAGATTATATCATTATTTATTATAACTCATATGCCTGAAAATAACTATAGACAAAGAATTTAACAATAGTGCAAGTAAGTCCAACAATATGACTATAAAGTATATAGAAATGTTACTAAAAGTTATGCCCCTTGAAATAACTTTTCTAGAGTTAAGTCCCCCTGCTATATAGAAATTATATAATGAAAAATGAAAAAGTAAATGTTATTAAATAAGTAGAAGATTTTACACTAAGAAACTATTATAGTCGGTTGCACAGGAATGAAAGGAAGACGTGTAGAAAATTTCATCTCAATCGGATGTACCGTTATCGAACGCATCCAATACATAGCTGACCACAAACACACAAAACCATAAAACCACATACACTCTGTTTTATAGATATAGATGGCTCGGTCTCTTTCCGCAGAGCGGAAAGCGTCGCACAAAGCACGAACTCCGTAGCTCGAGCGACGACCTACAGGAGTCTTCAACAAAATTCACTCCTGAACCGAAAGACGTGGCCCGGAATCGAACCCACAACCTTTGGAGCCCGAGTCGAACGGCTTGACCACTTCGCCACGCATAGACAGCCGTGGGAGTCTGTGGTGTCGTGGGTACTGGGGTAGGCGATGATACTGGTTCAGTGAAGATCCCAGGTAAATGAGTGGAAGTGGTACATGAACAACAAGGGGGGGGGGGGGAAGGGGAGGCGAGAAACTGGAAGCAATGAAGATATGATGGTGGACCGAGAGTGAAAAGTAAGCAGTGCCAGTAAAGGGTTGGTCATAGTAGACGAATGATACAGAGGAAGGATTGTGTGCGCCTATGTATGACGGTGATAATAACGAAACTCATTTTCTGTGTTCCTTTATGTGTGCACCTAAAGTCTGGGTGCATTGGTATGTGTGAACGCACATACACACATCTACGCACCTTAACAGACATTCATACAACCATATACATACATATGTATATGGTATATATGAGAAGGGAGAGATGAGGATGTGTGTGTATGTGTGTGTGTGTGAGAGAGAGAGAGAGAGAGAGAGAGAGAGAGAGAGAGAGAGAGAGAGAGAGGTGGTGGAAAAGGGGGGGGGGGATTTCGGTATAGTACCTGTGATATGCCGCATGGGATATGCGGAATTAGGTCTAAAAATACGAAGCTTCACTCATACTTTTCCATATATAGGCTTCGTGCAGAGTGGCTTGCTTCGCTTCGGAGGTCACGGGTAGCAAGCATCACCTGGATCTTTTCTTTGGGGCATGCCGGTGTGCTGGGGAATGAACAGGCGGACAGATTGGCTGGCTCGGCAAAACTTGGTGGAGTATTGATGCATGACAAGGCAGACGTGGTTGCGGCCTTGTGGGAGCACGTGTACACCTCGGAGGAGCAAATGGATCACCATTGTCTGGTAAGAATGCGACAGAGAGGTGTGACGAGGGGATCTGGCCGACGCTCGACGCTCAGAGGAAAGGCGAGACGGACATATAATCAGATTGCTACTGGAACTATTAGTGTTGGAACTCTTCGCTGGCTGCTGAGGATGGGGACGGAGCGCTTGTGGGAATGCCCCGAATGCTGTGATGTCGATTCCTAAATCAATCAATCAATCATAGGGACAGTAGGGTTGATTGTTATACCACGTATTGTTGGATCAAATCCCCAATGCCTTGTGTTATTGGGGCTGTATAAGATCAGACCACAGGTAGTACACATGATATAAGCTGGCACAAAGAAGCAAGATTATTATACTCTGTTGTACCGATGCGTAACACCCAGATTTTCTCTTGCTGTATGTGAGTGCATATCAAATAGTGAAAATCATGGAACGGCGCGGATGATGGATATCTGAGTGTTGGCCAGATCCTCTGGGCACCACCTGCAGAACTATTCTCTCCAGCACGCGATACCCTATACACACGATCCCGACATGTCTGCCTTGTGCACTAATACGACATCCAGCGGTGCAGACTAGCCAATCGGTCCACCTGCCCGTTTCCCACCACACAGCATGCCCCGGTGAAAAAAATCTAACCTATGCTCTCTATTTATGTTGTTGAATTGAAGAAGCCCGCCACTCTGCCCGAAGCAAGCAGCGGAATAAGAATTTTGTTTGTTTGTTGCGTATCCCTTACGGGACGTTGCAGTCAACACCAGCATTTTCAGCTGCTGTTGATGTACTAGGCAAGTGTTACGTTCAGTAGTTTGCCATTGCTTTCTGAACGACCGGTCTCTATACCTTTTTCGAAAAAACCAGCACCGCCGTGTTTCGAACCCGGGTATACGGGCTCACAAACCGCGTTCGCAAGCCCTTCAACCACAGAGACCGGCTCAACCACAGATAATAATAAGAATAAATAGTTTAAAATGAACCTGGAATGGCTAACACGGTCAATACATGCTGGTAAGAAGTTCGAAGTGTCGGCTGAGTAGTGGATTTAAGAATCTACATCACAGCACTCGCGATACTCCCATAAATCCTCCGTCCCCCTGTTCAAAAGTCACAGAAGAGTTTCCATGCTGATTATTCCAGTAGCAATTTGATTAAAAGTCCGCCTGACTTTTCCCCTACACTTTGAATATCGTTCATATCCTCAACTCACCACCATCTGAGCCAGTCTTTTCATATATGGGTACTCCATATGTTCACCCGACCCCAGAGAGCTTTCATTCATCACATCACCTTTATCATAAGGTAGATCTCCGCCCAGTGAAGCATCAGCAGCTAAACCATCAGTCTGTTCATTGCCCAACGCAACTGCGTGGTCCAGCAAAAAAAAAAATCAATGATATGTTAGGAATCTCCGTCTATCCATTCCACCAGGAACATTTTAGTGCCCACTTTCTGAAGCATACTCTGTGAGTTCGTTGCAAACTATGTTGCCCTCCAACTATCGGAAGGCTGCCGTCACAGCCTCAACTTTAATTCTTTTCAGCTGACTAGTTAAATATCCAAGTTTCGCACCCGTACGTTGCCACAGAATTTAAGGCACAGAGTTAAGGGGTTCAACCCCTATACAGGACAGTTGGACTAAAATGTTGAGCTATCGTACTTGTACTTTTTCCCCTGTACAGTGAAAATATTTTCAGAAATATAGCATAGAAGATATGGAAGGAATCAACATTGGAGAACATAAATTATATTAGATATGCAGATGATACAGTCTTGATTACAGACAATGAACAGGACTTGCAATATTTAGTAAATGCGGTTGTTGCACACAGTGAACAACTAGGGTTAGGACTGAATAGTAAGAAGACACAGATTATGGTGTCACTGGGAAGAAAGAAATGCCACAATGTGATATACGAGTAAATGGGCATATTGCTAAGCAAGTGAATAGATACAGTTATCTCGGCACAGTCATGACATTTGATGGGAGATGCCTTGAAAAGATTAGAACAAGGATTGCCATTGCGAACGTAGCCTTTTGCAAGATGAAAAACATACTGACCAATATAAAGATATCGATTGAAACGAGAAAAAGAGGTGGAAGTGCTGTTGAATGGATGTCAAGCGTGAACAATGAGCAGTCAAGCTGAAAAACATCTGATGGCTGTTGTAATGTGGTTTCTGAGGAAAATGCAAAGAATACTATGGACAGACAGAAAAACTAATGAACAATCCTTCAAGAAACAAATGAAGATCGTAAACTGATTAGAGTCATTAGACGTAGACAGTCAAAATTTTAGAGCATGTTATGAGAAGAAGTGACTTGGAGAAGTTGGTGACGACTGGCAAGATCGAAGGGAAGAGACCAAGGGGAAGACCGAGAAGTAAATACCTGGATGGCTTGGCCACGTGGCATGGTCGAGACAGAATCACGGAGCTGATCCACAACTCTGGTGATTAAGTGAGATGGCAAAACATGACCGCCCACGCCTATTGGCATGGTACATGATGGATCGTCCTTGACTTGAGGACGTAAATTACAAGCACCTCAGAAGTCGGAGCGGGGTCGCCTGATGCCGAGGGACACTGTTAATAGGGAAAGCTAATGCACATGCAAAATTCAGTCCAGCACTACTAGAAGTGCCGGTCTCCCTAGTCTAAGAGTTACACGACTTTCTCCGTAATCCTGTATACTCTCGTGAGTAACGTGACGTGAACATCGTTAGCGGTTCTCTCCGCGACGGTAACTTACGGGGTATGTGAGCCAATCCCTCAGAAAGCAATGGCTAACCACAGAACGTAATCTTGCCAAGAAATCAACAATCAGCTGATGTTGAAAGCGATGTCCTGTAAAGGATACGGGGGAAAAAAAAACTACTAGAAGTAGTGTGTATAGACTACGCTTGAGTTCAAATCGAGCGAGCGAGCACAAAAAGAAAGAAAGAAAATGTCAGCACTGTGTTCTTGCAGGTAACCTTTGAGTGCGTCTAGGTGTGTATGATCAGACCCTGGTTACGTCTTTCAGAGCTGCATTTGCTACAAGGAATGTGTTCTGCAGACTGAGGTGCTTGTCCAGATATACGCACATTACTGTAGAGACTATCCTGGGCTTTGTGTTCAGATGACTATAGACTGTTTTGAGTCTAAAGATAGTAGCTTTCCAGTCCTGTCCAGCAGATTATGGCCCTCTCGGAGTGGGATGTAGAGGTGTAGATATGTCAGGGTTGGGGTTCACGCTGGCCAATAACTCTCTTTAAATCCAAGCAGTCTCATCTGGCTTACACAGGGAGAATTAACATCTGGCTTACACAGGGAGAATTAACATCTGGCTTACACAGGGAGAATTAACATCTGGCTTACACAGGGAGAATTAACATCTGGCCTACACAGGGAATTAACATCTGGTTTACACAGGGAGAATTAACATCTGGCTTACACAGGGAGAATTAACATCTGGCTTACACAGGGAGAATTAACATCTGGTTTACACAGGGAGAATTAACATCTGGCTTACACAGGAAGAATTAACATCTGGCTTACACAGGGAGAATTAACATCTGGCTTACACAGGCAGAATGAACAATGTCCACGGTGCAGAAGTCGAAGCCTGCCGAGGACAACAAACTCTACACGCTGTAAGACTGAAAGAGTCACAGCGATTTCCCACTATTAATGGTAATCTCATCTTGTTCCTTGCGATGTCGAGGTGACGTATAAACAGCGGGAGAGTGCACTTTTATGGGCTTCATATATTGAGATTCCCTTGGATTCTGCTATTCTCTGTCCATCGTTTACATGGCCAGCCTCTTCTTCTGCTTCCACTTGGTCTGTACATCATTGCTTGTTGCAATATACTGTTAGTTAGTAACCTAGTTGCATGGACATACCAATTGACTTGCTGCCTTTTATTAAAATCTAGCACAGTTATAACCCCCCCCTCTTTAGTCCTGAATTCTTCATTTCTGATCTTATCTCTTCTTGATACATTGAGTATTCTTCTCAAGAATCTCATATTGGTTGTGATTTTTCTTTTTCTGTCATTGTCTAGGTTTGGTATTGGTAGCACAGAGTTGATAAATCAATGAAAAATAAATGGTAATGTCTGGCAGAACACAATCACAAGCGACAAACTGGGCACTGTGGCTAGAGCCTTCATCAGCACACAAACAAAAAACACACGCAGACGCAACAACATAAACAAGTATAACAGTAGACCAGCATTGCCCATGTCTTACACTCGGAACTTGGAGAGCACATAAACAACAAACACACACAGATACAACTACATAAACAAGTATAACAGTAGACCAGCATTGCCCATGTCTTGCACTCAGCACTTGGAGAGCACATAAACGTGCTTGGAATGAGTGCGTTACTTGCCTAGCAAGATGAATTCAATGATCACCAGTGCTCAATTCTTCAAGTTGTACAAGAATGAACAACTCGGATCACCAGGGTTCTAAGAACATTCTGGGGTCAAACAATTGGCTTGCTGAGTGCCTTGATTAGTCAGTGACTGTGACTAAGAGGTTAGTGAGATGCAGTTTCACAGTTCCCCAACATACCAAGTCAAGGGCTCTAAATTAGTCACGGGCGATTTGGAAGCAGACTGCTTTACATTGATTCCGATGGTATGAGGTATCAGCCATTCAGAAAGCAATGGCAAACTACTGAATGTAAAATTGCCTAGGCAAATCACAGACAGCCAATAAATATATGCTGGGGTTAACTGCAACGTCCCTAAAAGACTTGCAACTAGCTTTTCTAACTGCCTGGATCACAGTTTTCTAGTGGTAGTATATGACTGGAAGATGTAGTTGTTGTGACCCAGTACCTTCTTTAGCTAATTTAAAAGCCGTTCTCATTTTCACGTGCACACACAACTAGCATCTTGAGACTATTAAAAAAAATGTAACAATTCTTCACAGCATTAATAAAACATTTTTTCCCTCTCGCATATCCTTTTATAGAACATTGCAGTCAACACCAACATTTTTCAGCTGCTGTTGATGCCTTGGCAAGTTTTATGTTCAGTTGTTTGCCATTGCTTTCTGAACAACCAGCTCACATACCTACGTAAGTAACCAGTGTGACACGATACGCTGTCGAATCTCGCACAGCTGTGTTTCGTACGAGAGTATAGGGATTACGAACAATGTTCTTAACCTTTCACCTGGGAGACCAGCATAAAACATTTTAACGCAGTCATATTTTATTCCAATATGTGTGTGTGCGAGCTTATGCGCTCGCCTGCATACTGTTGCTAACCCAGCATTAAATTTTTGTGCATCTCAAAGACATTATACAGACTAATATGTGGACACGACTTAGCATCCTCAATAAATCAGTAAACATGTAATTTTTTCTGGTTTTTGTTCGTTTGTTCATTTTGAACTTGAGTATCGAGCTATTACTTCTAGTAGCGCAGGTCCGCATGGATAAGAACCATGTTCTTAAACATCCGGTGTGCTGATGCAGAGGTTAGCGGTTCATCCCCTACACTGGACAGCTGGACTAAAATGTTGATCTATCGTTCTCGACTTGGGGACGTAATATAAAAGTACCTCTGAAGTCGGAGTGGGATCGCCTGATGGCGAGGGACACTGTTAATAGGGAAAGCTAACCAACACGCAAAATTCAGTCCATCACTATTATAAAAATTGTGTGTATGGACAAGTTTAGTTCAAAGTGAGCGAGCGCAAAAAAAAAAAAAAATTCTAGTATTTGCCACTACTAGGGTGTGCACTGGACTGATTTTTGTGTGTGGATTAGCTTTTCCTATTACCAGTGACTCTCGCCATCACTCCGAATTGTAAGGTACTTGTAATTTATGTCATAAAGTCATGGGCGAGAAGTCAACATTTTCGCCCAACTGACCAGTGTAAGGGTTGAACCCACTACCTCAGCACCAATACACCAAAAGTTTAAGAACGAGTGCTCTTATCCATCGGCCATGTTAACCTGGTAACATGTATGATTATATAGATCAGTGGTTCTCAACCTTTATTGGCCCGTGTCTCCCTTCACCATATTTTCAGAATGTCATTCCCCCCCACCTTTCGTATTTCCTACCTAAAAATTTGGCCCGTGCCCACCCCTATCACCATATTTCCAGAACGTCACCCCCCCTTTCGTATTTCCTACCTAAAAATCGCCCCCCCCCCCCACACAGTATAAGTAATAATGGAAGCACATACCAAAACAAGTCTAGACGTCCAAATAAAACATGATTTGTGGGTCTACTGACTTTATAAAATGAATTTTAGAAGGGGTGAGACGTACAGAACCGTAAAGTATGAAGGGAAAAACAATATCAAGTAATCAGTTCTTGCATCAACGCGATCTTGAATTAATCTTCATTCCCCCCCCCATGGAAACCCTAAAATTCCCCCCCTGGGAATTCCCCACCGGTTGAGAGCCACTGATATAGATGATGTGATAGTAAATACCCAGTAACGGAGTCCATCAGACAGGGTCCTCCTGTCTTAGGTAGGTATGGACTGACAGAGGTTCTAGATTTGCTCAAACAAACAAAAAATCAATGAGCTGGCTAAACATTAACAATACATTGGACAAGTGAACAACTGCACTGACTGTGGTAAGGGAGCTCTTTGTTGCGCATGGACACCTCCATAAATGCTCTAGTCTCCTCCCAGAATGATGACAGTACAGTTCACAAACTATCTTTCATCGATGACTATCCCAATGTGTGAATTTCAGAATCAGACGCCATAAATATTCTATTGTGAGCAGGTTTTCTCACTTTGCCTGGTCAGTGGCTTTGTCGGCCTGCTCTTTTCAAGTTTTAACTGCTGAGGGATTTTAACATGTGCAATATGCACACAGGTACTTTCCTGTTCCCGAGTTTTCTTGTCTGAGAAGGCTAGAAATCTGACCCACTACCCCAGGATTAGCGGGGAATATACCATGCCTTTCTTACTTAAAAAAGACAACCAAAACATCAAATCGAGTTAGGTCTGATACGGCAGACTTCATAGCAGTAATGAATAGTGGAACATATTTTCATAGATGATGATAGTTAATTGAGGCACCTGTTTCTGGTGTGGATTAAGTACACTGTATGGATTGGAGATTAGTGTCCTATTATGCACGGAAGAATATATGGACACATACAGATTTTTACTGCTTTAAACATGTGGTGACAGATAAATGATTTATGACACTGCATGTAGAAACTGAAGCCTACTGTTGGTACTGAGGTAGATTTTAGAGTGAGGCCATGCGAACATTGATATTTTATCAATCATGCTTAGTTGTGGAGGAATTAGTATGAGAGCCGGACATGTAATAAATATCCCATATCTCTGTGGATTGTTGAAAGATATTTTAAAGTTGTGAAACACATTATTTGGAAAGTGTGACTGTTTAAGACTTGACAACATTGACGCCATTTCTCTTGTAGGACATATAAATAATGGGCATTCACAGAAGCTGCATGCAACAAGAAGATCAAGCACTACCATTATACTTTTTACGTCAACTAATGTGAAAAACAGAATTTCACCATGTACCCTTGGCACGCTGTTGCTGACATCTGGCATCTTGCTGGGTGTCAAGAAATGTACAGATATCACGACAGTTGTCTACTTTTGATGACACACCACCATTTTTATGAAGATAAGGCAGCTAGCTTGAGATCCATGGAGTCAGAAAGCAGTTGATTGTACGCACATTTAAAAGTGCAATGACAAAACCCTATGCGAGTCTATCACACACATCAGAACCCTTTTCCTTCCGCTTGTCCAGTTTTGCAATTCTTGATCCAAACTGAATTGCTCGTTTTGGCTGTGATGCTGTCTTCATCAAACCTAGTTTGATAGCACACAGTCGGAGGAGGAGTTTATCCCCTACCCCACGTGGCAAATGGAGATCTGCCTGTTAATTAAAGCAAAATATGTTGTCATTTATAAGTAAAATGAAGAAATAAGAAATTCAAGTATACATGTCACTAAGTAATAACAAGCTACGTAGCTGGAATACTTTCACACAAGCATATATAAATATATGAAATGAAGTTTCATGTAACAACTAAATTCCCCGCTGCTAAACTAGTTTTTCAAAAAAGTGTTTAAGTGATCTCAGATTTTCTGTTATGTTGAGTTACTGTAAATATTGTCAATATATCTACTCTATTTGAGTTAAAACACAAGACCGTCTCTAAAACCAAACATAATATTCAGTGCTTTAAATCATCATCATCATCAAGATCAAGTATTTCAGCCTGGTTTGGAAGCTTGCTGATCATTCCATGTCACAGTTGTCTGTCTTTTGCTGCTATTTTTAATTCCATCTAGGTCTGAATCAGTAGCTCTGTGCAGACATGTTTTAAAAGTGTTGTCCTAGATCTACTCCTTCCTCTATCCTCGGTATTTTTGGGGATTATTTAGCGCTAAAACAGGGTATTTGTAAAGTCTCACTACACTTTGTATGTAGAACAGCTGTTTGTTGGAGAGTATGTTTTCCGTTTTGCAAACGGAAACACCCTGTATTAAATAACAAGAAAAGAAGTTCCCTGTTCATGTCAACTTATTTTTTGACACATTTTGAAAAACATATAACTTATAGATTAAATTCAATTCGGTCCCATGTGTTTAGAAACTACGGTTAGGGGAACTAAATGTTTTTCTTCTGTCTTTTGTTTTCGATTCATGGAACAATCAGAGCAGTTGCATTTCTTTACAACAAATTGCAGCTGTTTGGATTTCCATCACTCTCCACCTCTCAACAAGATGGTACTCTCCACCTCTCAACAAGATGGTACTCTCCACCTCTCAACAAGATGGTACTCTCCACCTCTCAACAAGATGGTAGTCTCCTCCTCTCAACAAGATGGTAGTCCATGAGCTAGCATACCAGCCAACTCTAATCTGCACACTCCTGCATGGTCTACCACAACAGATCCCTCCCAGTTCCCAAAAGTTTAAGGCATACATAAGTAGCAGCCGCTCATGTCACAACCACTCATTCTGAACTTTCCACAGCATGACGGTCACAGACAATGATCCCCTTGGTAAGTCAAGCAATGGCAAGCTATCTCACAGCTGCAGTGGCAACCAATCTCCATTCTCCATTCTCAGACTGGATAATGTTATTTGCTACTCTATTCTGCTCAGTAATGACCCTGCTTTTCACACAAGCCAGAAAACTATATTCCAATTTCTGGCCATGCAATACAGATTCACCAGTGTACACTTTAGCATCAATCTTAAACTATTACATGTTTAATATTCAGGTCTGCCCTCTCATCAAAGGACCCATGGTAGTGTAGTGGTTAGACTCCCGCTTGCCAACCTAGTGGTCACGGGTTCAATCTACAGTTGGGCAGATTCAGATTTAAAAAATTAAACAAAAAATTGACATGGGCTCCCAGACTGACCGGGCCTAAAATAGGTACCAAGACTGTCTTGGAAAGTAAAAATGACCGGTGTGATACTGACCACATCAACCACCAAGTGGGTTCCATTGCTGCCAATCCATGCTTTCATCTCTGCATAGTTGCATGTTATTCATAGGTATCTCAGCCTGTCCTTAACTCAGTAGTCCATTTTTAGAGTGATGTCAGTTACAACATTAATGAGTATGGAGATAAGGTCGCTCATGACAACGGTCTGTTTCAAGATAAGGTCGCTCATGACAACAGTCTATGTTTCAAGATAAGGTCGCTCATGACAACGGTCTGTTTCACGATAAGGTCGCTCATGACAACGGTCTGTTTCAAGATAAGGTCGCTCATGACAAAAGTCCACTTCAAGATAAGGTCGCTCATGACAGCAGGATTTTATTTCCAGAGCAGCAAGGCTCATAAAAATGTCTCACAAAACAGGCAACACAGAATTAATTGGATCATGAAGCTCTGGGGGAAAATAGTCATCTAAAGTTCTTAATGCTATGACTTATTATATGTGAAGGATTAACAGCACATACTCTTATGGCAGAATCTACCATGAAGTTACCTTTCATACTAAAAGTTACAAGTAACATTAAAGGGATGGTGTGTGTGTGTGTGTTTTTCATTAATTTACATAATTTGACAATATAACTACCTTGAAACAGCAAGTATTCTTTAAAACATAAACCCATGTGGTGCCAATGATTGCTATGAAGCATATAAAGTTGTTATTTAAATTACCACAAAATTATTTTGAAAAAAAAACAATAAGAGTTAAAAACTAGTTTAAGGAACATTTAAGAAAGTAAGGTGAGTCATGGTGACATAGTGTTCAGTGAACTTGCTTGCCAACACAATGACCGAGCTTCATTTCTCCATGGCAGGAAATGTTTTGTTCCAGTATGACTCTGTGACCAACCAAACTTTGTAAAATAGTACCTCCGATTCACAATAAACGAACAGAGTGACGTCCACTGTAATGTAAAGCTGCTAAAAGTTTACAACGGATACTCACTCGCTTATGAAGTGGAACTGCGCTAAGAAACTGTGTGAATGCTTCATCCAAGAAAGGAAAGCGACATTCCTTGCCATGGTCTGTAATTATTCTGAAAGTTAAACACTGGAAGTGTAAATGTATGTACAAGTGAGAGAACAAACACTGTTGTTAGCAAAGTTATTTTCTTCTTCCTGAAGTCACATCTCTGGTTGTTACGCTGCCTGGCAAGTTTTCATGATGAACATGGCTGTTCTTTTTAGTTCCTCTTTAGTTCCATAGTTTGGAGTTTGGCGTTGATTCAGTGAGTTAATGTATCTTTCTTAACAGTGGATAATCCTGCAGAGCACACTGAGAAGTCTACTTAGTGCACTGCAATGAAGCACACCGATGAAGTTTGTGCATGAATTGATTCAGTCTGTTACGCTCTATCTTGAGCAAAAGAATGCCAATCTGACTGGCTGGTCAAAATTGCGGTAGTTATGTTTTTATAAAAATGAAACAGGAAAACTGATCTGAAGCTGAAAGGTAAAATATACACGTGTGCTGCTGCAATGATTCTTACTTAGCACCCAGGAGATACCTGAAAGTTGTGTAGGAGACAAGAAAGGATGAGGTTTGTGGATAAACAACACCAGGGGGTCTCCATGGTAAAGTGATTGAGCCGCCAGCAAACTCCAAAGGTTGTGGAGATGACAAGAAAGGATGAGGTTTGTGGACAAACAAAGGGGTCTCCATGGCAAAGTGAACGAGCCACCAGCCAACTCCAAAGGTTATAGGTTTGTTTCCAGACTCTGTCATTTGGTTCACAAGTACAATTTTCACGGCGATTCATGGGGGCCATCACAGAACCTAGAGTTTGTGCTCTGTGGAAAGCGACTGATCCATACTGGATAAATCGATTCTCTTAACTTTAAACCCCCTTGTAAATAAATACAACCTTCCAAATCTAAATAAAGTGTAGCAGTCTCAACTGAGACATCCTTTTCTTCTGCCCTTTATCCCTTATTGGAGCATAGCATCTCAACCCACTTGAGCCAAGTTGCCATAATCCTCTTTTGGCTACCTACCAATCTTCCCCATTTTATTCATCTCTGAGTCAAATCTTCTTCATGTGTTTACAGGTCTCCATCTATTTAATTGGTCCTGTGGGTTATAGACAAGGCACTTTCTAGTTGTATTATTATCAGGTTTTATCAACGTGTGTCCTACCCAGTGCCAGATCCTTTCCCTCACCTCTTGATTCAACAAACTGTTCAGTTCTCCCCATGAGCTCCACATTAATGATTCTGTCACCCATTTGAGTCCTTCTGTACTGAGTAGGAGATGGTTAGGTTCTTCTGTACAGAATGAGAGAAACCCAACTGACATGACAAGCTTCCATCCATCCATCATGTGCCATGCCGATAAGCGTGGGCGGTAAAGTGTCGCCATATCACTTGATCACCAGAGTCATGAATAAGCTCAGTGTTCTTGTCTCGACCATACCATGTGGCCAAGCCATCCAGGTATTTATTTCTCTGCCTTCTCCTTGACAGTTGTCACCAAAATCTCCAATTTATTTCTTCTCATAACGTGGTTGCTAGAAGAACAGTAATTAAGGAAACAGGTACACAACATCAAACAATATCAACAGACAATCAACATAAAAACTGTGCCCTTGTTCAGCTACCTGTCATCCCTGCCCAGATTCCTGGCAGAGATCCTCCACATCTCTTCCTGTATTTCCTTTAACAGCCCCTCCCATCCTTTGGTCTGGAATGTCACACGATGCCGAGAATAACCAGCAAACTGTTCATCAGCGGCCATGCCACACAGAATTACCTAAGAAACGGCATGAGATAAACCATCATCTTATGTAGCGGTAAAGTTTACTTACATGAAATACTAATGCTACAGTAACTGTATTTTAACTCTTTCAGACCTAAGTTTTGCATCAGATGACTTGGTGTGTATATATGTGCATACGGACAATGAAATCATTTCTCCCCTTGAAAGGGATTTGAACATATGATCATCATGTTTGCAGGCAAGTGTGCTAACCCCTGCACTAACACAATATAGCTTTGTGCTTGGCCTATAAAAATGTGTACCAGTGATTTCTCTGGGAAAGAAGGATGTCTAGGAAAAGAAATGGGCAGCTCACCTGATGTCTAGTGTAGATGAGGCCCCATGACCTTGAATGTACCACTTCCCATCTTACAACTGTCACAGCAAAAGACATTCACATCACTTATACTTGTAATGGCAGGCTGATTGTAACTTTGATTGTAACTGACTCAGAAAGCATACTGAAGAGCGTGAGGACAGGTAAGCTTTGTGCAAAGTGGCTTGCTTCGCTTCGGAAGTCACGGGTGACAAGCATCGTCTGGAGCTTTTCTCCGGGGCATGCTGGTATGCTGGGGAATGAACAGGCGGACAGATTGGCTGGCTCTGCAAAACTTGGTGGAGTATTGATGCATGATAAGGCAGACGTGGTTGCGGCCTTGTGGGAGCATGTGTACACCTCAGAGGAGCAAATGGATTACCATGATCTGGCAAGAATGCGACAGCGAGGGGTGACGAGTGGATCTGGCCGACGATCGACGCTCAGAGGAAAGGCGAGACGGACATATAATCAGATTGCTACTGGTACTATTAGTGCTAGAACTCTTCGCTGGCTGCTGAGGATGGAGGCGGAACGCTTATGGGAATGCCCCGAATGCTGTGATGTCGGTTCCTAAATCAATCAACAATCAAAGGCAGGCACGCTAGCAAAGTTAAAAAGTGAACTGTGTTGGTAATGCCACGAGCATGGTGGTATATGGGTTCAATGCCTGGACTCATTGCTTGCCAAAGTGAATGGAAGACTAGCCACGCATTCCTCTTTGCTCTCAGGCCTACAAAATGTGATGGTGCTATAACATCACAGTCACACAGCAGAAAACTGCATTGGGACAACTTGTTTATAAACTAATACTTGTAAATAAATAGGTATGACAACAGAAATCACTAACCCTGGCCTTGCTCACGAACTGCTCACTTTTGTGAGGTACCGCTCCAGAACCTCTTGCTGCAAACCACACTGCACACCCGATACTATCATCCAGCACGGTCTGTAAAGGGTATATCAGCTTGCGTATATGAGATTTACGTAAATCCTGCA
Source organism: Cepaea nemoralis (assembly GCA_014155875.1). NCBI lineage: Eukaryota > Metazoa > Mollusca > Gastropoda > Stylommatophora > Helicidae > Cepaea > Cepaea nemoralis. Next base: position 116,586 of record JACEFZ010027511.1, on the reverse strand, counting down.
GTTCAGCCTGTGAGATGTTAATTTCCACAAAATTCCACACACGCTTGGGGTTTAGCTCAGACAAAGCTAACACTCCTGTCTGTCTGTCAGGAACGTTGAATTTGCCAAGTTCACATTCTCTGCTTGTAATATTTTTGCTGCAGTTCTCTAGACTTGATAAACTGTTAATGGCATTCACAATTGCTCTTTTTGCTACTTAAGTGATCCTGCTCTAACACTATTGAATGTAACACAGATGAAGACAGATCATTATATGTTAACAAATCTGCTGCACTGCATCCATTTACTGCAATGTTATCCTTTGGAAGATGTGATTCAGATGGCTTACACTTTCCAATGTGTTCACAATAATGTCTGCTGTTTGGTTCCTGTGGTTTCATCAGATCAAGACCACTGCCTACAACTGTTGGTATGTCTGGTAAACTCTGTTGTATATTTTCTGTTTTCCTTCTCTGTTTCTTTTGTTTTACTGTGCTTTTCCTTTTACTGAAACTTGTTGTGACAGATTGTTCAAAAGCTACATTTAACAGATCAATTGGTTCACCTTCAGGTACACATCTGAGGAAAACAAAAACCTTTCATTAAATCACAACCGATGAAAGCACAATAAAACTAAACAAACTTATTTGTAACATATATGATATAGCATTATGAGATAATGGCCATATTATGAGAAGAGTGGCAGAACATATTGAGGCAACTGAAATGATTTGTGGAAAGGGAGCTAGAGAAACCAGTGAGAGAAAATTCTTGACAGAGAGTCATGGCAGAGAAGGGCATCAGTGCATGAACTGATACATAATTGTTGGAAGTCGTAAGATGTGAAGAAGCATGATCACCCATGCCAGTTGGCAAAGCAATTATTGATGATAAAAGAAAATTACACACAAATAATGTTACCTCTAAACATTAATGTTACTGAATAATTGTGCATGTTGTTTGTCCATTGTGGCCAAACGGTCAGTATTGCCAGGTGCTAATGTTACATTTCTGAGCATTCATTGTTGCATACATGTTCAACAGTAATAGAACCCTCCACACACCTAATGTCAGCAATCTCAGACTATCACCAGTAGGGACAAAATGTCCACACAACAATCAGCATATGGGCTGCTGATATTACAACCAGCTGCATTAGTGATTAGAATGACACTACCATCGGCCTCAACATTGAAAGTTGTTACTGTCAATAGTGCTGACATTAATGATGTTACCACTATCAACATTAGAATTTATGATGTTACACCATTAGCATAATAATTTATGATGTTACCACCATTAGCATTAAAACTGATGATGTTACAACCATTAGTATTATAATTGATACTGTTACCATTATTAGCATTAGAAATGATAATGTTACAATCATTTGCATTAAAAATGATACTGTTACCACCATAAACGTTCCATAATTAACACTACAGCTGACAGTATTGCCATGCTAACAATAGAATTGTGTTGTTATTACATCAACTGACTGTTGTTTGTCCATCAAGAATGATGATGACCATTCATTTCATCCAGTGGGGTTGAAGGTGTGGAGCCGTGGGTTCTAAGATGGCTGATAAGGCCTATTCAACTGACTACTGTCAGCAATATAAATGTTATCACCAACAGCTCTGCTGTTACTACAGGAAGCACTAGAATTGCCTTTTCTATCGCTGTCAGCAACAACTTTATGTTTCTACCAATAGATTTGATGTTGTTACCATATCTGACGTTCTAGTGTCATGGTTAACCCTTTACAAGGCATAGCGTCCGTTACCGGCCGATCTCTAAATACGAGCGTAGCGTCCGATTCCGCCCGATACTATTATGCATTGTAAAAATGCGATCTCTCGGCTTTCCGACACTTCCGTCGGCTACTATCACTTTCGCCGATAGCTTGACAACGTGATGACTTTTAACAGACTTTTACGGACTTGTTTTGATAGTTTTTGGGAGTTTTACGCTGTTTTTCAAAATGGATTTCGGCGATTCTTCAAGTGATAGCCGAGATTTCGCTCTGTTCAATTTAAATGACATTAAAGGGCACGAAGTTGATTATTAATTGGAGCTAGATATCAGTGCAAAGCGTTACTTTGCATTAGCAGTCGTGAGTCGGACTTTAAAGAAAGTGATTATGATTCTGAAAATGTGTTTGTAAATTGCCGTATAGATGACGGAAAATCACAAACAACATGCCGTATTTCGTAAATATTTGTGTTCATATATGGATTACCGGCAACAATCACGTGAGTAACATATTCTGCATGCTTTTCCCTTCATTGTGTTGTTTATTTAACTAAAATCGGTTGACTAACACCTTATTTGTGATGTTTTTACTAACGCGACCCGAAATTTTTACAGAACCTGAAAAAATCTTGCCCGTTCAGGGCTACAAAACGGACAAGCGTCTGCCCTGTAAAGGGTACTCAACATTATCATGAGTTTGAGTGAAACATGGACAGCTCCCAGCATGCATACCCACGTGAGATAAAGCCAATGAACCAACTGAGAACTGGGCTCATGAGCATTCATGGCAGATCTATTAGGGGAGACAGATCACTTTCCTTACCATCTGTTATAAGGTGTGTTCAGCCAGGACTGAGCCACTGCCTATTTAGTTTATCATCAATTTGTTAGCGATGTATTTGAATCAATTATGAAGTGACTGATTCATTATGTGCACAACTGATGATGTAAACAAAGTTTTATGAAGAATATACCAAATTAACGTTGCCGGCATTATGTTATATCTTGGATCATTTGGAGTTCTAGTTATGTAGACACATCAGTACAATTAGTATTGAATGAGCATGAATGAACAAACTTATCATCGCATATACCACACCAGCTACAAACGAAAACAACAGTAAAAAATAATCACCTGTCAGCTAAAGCTGCAAGAACAGTGGAGTCCAGGCCACCAGAAAACAGGACAGCAACATTTGCATGTGAAGCTGGGGATTCACTCTCATGCCCCGTCAACAATGAAACAGGATTTGCAGATGCTGAACTACTGCACTTTTGCTCTCTAATAGTCTGACACTGAGAACTGGAATTTCTGGGTAGATTTTTCACTCTTTTATCCACTGATGACTTCAAAACATGTATCAGCTCATCTGCTAGTGCATCAAGGTCACTTCTAGCATTCAAGATGTTAGTCAGCATATCTTCTAAGGAGGCACAGTTAGTTACATCAATGCTGTTATCTAACAAAGGTGCATCTGCTGCTGGCAAATGTTTAGTTTATATCCGGGATCCATAAGTCTAGAACATTCCTTCTGTCAATATGAACAGAAATGCACTGTTGAGAGGTTTGGGTATAAATATGCCAGCATATTTTGGTCATCAGATTCTGTAACGGACACAAGAGTTCCAGGCCACCTGCAGTCTTTCCATGGATAGAGGGTCAATACAGGGAAGTGAGGGGCATCTCCGCCAGATGTTGATACTTGAGAATAGTCCAGGCAAAAGATTCCAACTGAAGGAATTTCAGTGTATGCCTAAAAGTGAAACAACGGAACTGTAATACATAAACCATTAAACATTTCTTAGCTAACAAAATACTGAAGTGTTCTGTGCCAAATGGTGGGTTTGTGAGTGGATGAGAGTCAGAAAGAATAGACAGCTAACAAACATAGACACACATAAACAGAGACAGAGCACTACAGACAGAGAAAACAATAATGATGGAGAGTGTTTTACAGTTTTCAAGCAAGAAAGAGTGAATTCAGTGGATATGTATGTAAACAGAATTGATCATATTAAAACCAGACAAACATTAGTATAATAATTTAAACTGCTACAATCATTTTAATGCTCATTCATTCATTCATTCAGTAGCATGTCCTTTGCAGAACCTCGCTCCCATAACAACCTTCCGGAAAGCTTCTCGATCACAAGCAAGATGTCCCGCGTCTGATACACCCATCTGGAGATCATCCGCCACATCCTGCACCCATCTTCTCTTTGGCCTTCCTCTTCCTCTCTTCCCAGGCATATACCCTTCCATTATTGTTCTCTCCAAACCTTCGTGACGTTTCAAGTGACCAAAATACTTCAATTTTCTTTGTTTTATCGTCTTTAATAGCCATCCCTCCT
>JACEFZ010027511.1:0-107500 GCA_014155875.1 Cepaea nemoralis | reverse complement strand
GCCACGCACTCACTCAGTAGCAGGGTGACGGAACCATCAAGCCTCCTTAGTCGCCTCTTACGACATGCGTGGTAGGCTACAGTGTTGCTATTCTTTGCTTCCCTTATGGGCCCCAGCAATACACGGGAGTACAATACTAGCAATACATGACTTGGTTTAGTACTGTAAACAGAATACAAACAATAAGTCATCACAGTACAGCAATAAACAATAAGTCATCACAGTACAGCAATAAAGAATAAGTCATCACAGTACAGCAATACATGACTTGGTTTAGTACTGTAAACAGACTTCAACAATAATTCATCCTCCTACAGCAATATCTGTCTTGGTTGAGTACTGTCAACAGATTACAAAGATCACAGGCTAACTTCACAACCAAACAGCCAATGGCAATCATCAAAAATACCAAACAAAACTGTAGAAATGAAATCACATACAATGGCAAACATCAAATTCACCAAACGAACCTGCCAGTATATAAAAGCCCAAGGTCCATGGACCTTCTGCATGGTCTTCAAGACAGCATCCTCTGTGAGACAGTTGACCAGGTGATCAAACAGAACCTGAGTATCATTCTCATGCTCCTCTACCTATAAGAATGAAGCAGTAGACAACAAATCAACAAAACTAAACAGTTTAAAAGATTCAAATCAGAAGCAGAATTACAAGACCATATAAATAGCCTAAACAAAGTGTGTAAGGAGCATAAACATTAAAATTAGCATCAGTAAAACAGAGATAATGACTACATCCAAAGAAAAAAAAACAACAAAGATTCATCTACACAACACCCCCTGAAAAAGTGAAGAACCTCAAGTATTTAGGAAGTATAATATCAGTAAATGGCAAATCAGAAGATGAGATTGAAAATAGATGCAATAAGGCAAACCAACTCAATGGATAAATGACACCAATACTAAAGAACAAGCATGTATCAGTAGATACTAAAAAGCACTCTACAACACAATCTTCCTTCTAACTCTATGTTACCAATGCCATACCGGACAATAACACAAAGAAAAAGAGAAAAGAAAAATTACAACAACGGAAATGAGATTCCTGAAAAAATATTCAATATATCAAGAAGAGAGAAAATAAAAAAAAAGTCGCTTAAAAGTCGACAAGGTCGACTTCATTGCACCGGGTTTTATACCATATGGCTCAGTCTCTTTCTGCAGTGCGGAAAGCGTCGCACAAAGCACAAACTCCGTAGCTCTAGCGATGACCCACTGGAGTCTCCGAAAAATTTAACTTGTGAACCGAAGGTCGCGGCCCGGAATCGAACCCACAACCTTCAGAGCCCGAGTTAAACGGCTTGACCACTTCGCCACGAAGACTCTCACGAAGAGAGAAAATCAGAAATGAAGAAATCAGGACTAAAGTGGGGGTTATAGCAGCGTTAGATTTCATTAGAAAACAGCAAGTTAAATAGTTTGGCCATTAAACTAGGCTACCAACTAACAGTATACCACAACAAGCCATGATGTACAGACCAAACAGAACCAGAAGAAGAGGCCGAGCATGTAAACAATGGACAGAGGGAATAGCAGAGTCCATGGGAATCATTTATATGAAGTCCATAAACGCGCACTCTCCCACTGTTTATGCTTCACCTCGACACCACAAGGTACAAGATGAGATGAGATGATTGCCTACTTGTGTGCTGTCATTGAGGTATCATGGACGATGATGTTATCATATAGAAAGGTAAAGTTAGTCCCATAGCATATACTGCAATTGGAGTGTTAGGCCTTCACATATTTTAGACCACAAAATATGAGGTGGGGTGGACAATTCCCTTCCTCATTACCTTTCTGTCTCAGACAATTCCCCAGAAAATTCTGAGAACTGTCTGGTGCCCATTTTATGAGACTGGGTCGACCTCAGAGCTGTATTCATAATCATCATCATCTTCCACTTCTGATGTCAAGCATCGTGGGGAGGAATAATTTGTGCTCTAGCGCCCGGTGGGCGGCATTGGATAGTGTCATTCCGTGTGATTGTACAATGTCTTTGATGTCGTCAATCCATTTTCTTTTTGGACATCCCCTTGGTCTCGTCGCAGATGATCTTTGATGTAAGGCCAGTGATGGTAGTTGATGGTGTTGCATTCTAATGATATGGCCAAACTACTTGATCTTCTGTCTTTCAATAAATGTGGCACAAGGTGTTGATTCCACTGTCTGTCTGATAACAGCATTTCTTACTTGGTCTCAGAATGTTAAGTTGGAAGCTCTCCTCAGGCATCTCATCTCGCAGGTGTTGATTTTGTGAAAGTGTGATTTGGATAAAGTCCAAGTTTGAGATTGGTAGCATAGGGTTGGTGTGAATATGCTGTTTATTATCTGTCGTTTTGCGGGCATGGGTATATTTGGATGTTTCAGTAAGGGTGATAGCTGACATGTAAGTGCACTAGCTTTTTGACACCTGATTTCGATTTCTCTGAGCAATCTGCCATCTTCTGTGATCATACTTCCAAAAGCTGTATTGGCTGGAACAAATAACCCTGCCTTGGGTGGGGACTGAACCTGGACTTCTGTCTTGGCAGGCAAGTGCACTAACCACTATGCCAATGTGGCTGTTATATTATTTAGAATGACTAAAAGGCACATGAGAGGTGCTGTAGTCTGTGTTATACTGGCTGCTTTTACTTATCTAGATGGAGTTGTTTTCTTTTATGCTGGTATCCATTTTATATGGCAGGGTTGATCTATTGCATGCCAGAAAGAAATCCTGTCATTACTTCAGACTAACCATGTAACACTGTGTTTGTAAGCAAATAATATCAATGATGGTAGTCATGACTGATGTAGTCAGTGGTCCAATTCAGCGTTTGCAGAAATGAACGTCTAATGGGAGTGAATATATGGTTTCTGAGGAAAATGTAAAAAATATCATGGATGGAAAGAAAAAAAAAACAATTGAGATAGTCCTCCAAGGAACAAATGAAAACCATAAATTCATTAGAAACAATTTAAGCAGACGGTATAGATTTGTTAGGCACCTTACGAGGAGAATTAAACTTGTATTCCTGGTGACAACTAGGAAACTTAATAGGAAAAAGAGAAGACAAAGAGATAAACACCTGGATGACTCAAACACATGGCATAATCGGGATAATGACACAGACCTGATGATCCGAGACTGGTGATCATGTGAGATGGCAAACAATGACCACATACACACATAACGCAGCACATGATGATGATGATGAAAGAATGTATGAAGCCAAACTGGCCATTGAAATTATAAGTATCAATATGCTTCAATGTCTCCTGAAGGAAATGGAGCACATACAGACATGCCCAAAGTGGTGTGACCTTCATGGTAGATGACACTGATCTGCAATCCAAACATTTGTATTTTATCTATTAATATCGTCCTGGTTCACATATTTCTTTTGTATGAGAAATTTGTTGTGCTTGTTTAAAAAAGGTGATTTTTATCATTTACTTCATTCAACAAATTTTGTACTGTCATGCACAGATCAAGGGAGAGTACCCAATAAAATGTGTGTCTTGCAGACAGACTGGGGACAGTCAAAGGCTATGGAAACAAACTCAATGGAAAAAAAAAATGCTTGTCAAAGTCAGAAGTACTGAGGCACAACATGATAAAACAGTGAAACTAACTCACTCAATGATTAGCTCAAGTTGACTGCTGCTTTCTATGGATATATTCAGGTTGATGATTGAATGTATAAAAGACGAAAAATGTAAATTCATTCAGTTGAATTTCCTAACTTCAGCCAAAAATTCTAGAAGTGTTCAAAATGTGGACTCAATCCTTGGGTTAACCTTCTAATATATTGGCAGTGCCAGCCACCCTATCTGCTTTATCACTGCCCAAATATCACAGTATGAAGATGAATGTAACTATGAATTGGGGATGTTTTCAGGGACTGAAACCAACGTCTGTTTTTGAAACGCATCTCAACTTTTCAGATCATGCTCAATAAATCACTTGGTAGTTTTCTGGTGGTCATGGGTGTAAAAGAGTCCTTTACTTATACAACTTTCTTCCTTTACTTACACAACTTTCTTCCTTTACTTACACAACTTTCTTCCTTTACTTACACAACTTTCTTCCTTTACTTACACAACTTTCTTCCTTTACTTACACAACTTTCTTCCTTTACTTACACAACTTTCTTCCTTTACTTATACAACTTTCTTCCTTTACTTATACAACTTTCTTCCTTTACTTATACAACTTTCTTCCTTTACTTATACAACTTTCTTCCTTTACTTATACAACTTTCTTCCTTTACTTAAACAACTTTCTTGCTTTACTTATACAACTTTCTTGCTTTACTTATACAACTTTCTTCCTTTACTTATACAACTTTCTTCCTTTACTTATACAACTTTCTTCCTTTACTTATACAACTTTCTTCCTTTACTTATACAACTTTCTTCCTTTACTTATACAACTTTCTTCCTTTACTTATACAACTTTCTTAACGATTCTCCCATGTTAATGTGCTCAGAAGGTCCACATATACTTCTGATGTTGACAAATATAACCATCTGTGTACAAATATCATCCTCATTGTTGTAGTTTTTATTTATCTCTTGGTTTCTGTGTACATAATAACATCCTCATTGTTGTAGTCCTTATTTATCTCTTGGTTTCTGTGTACATAACAGCATTCTCATTGTTGTAGTCCTTATTTATCTCTTGGTTTTGGTGTACATAATAGCATCCTCATTGTTGTAGTTTTTATTTATCTCTTGGTTTCGGTGTACATAACAGCATCCTCATTGTTGTAGTTTTTATTTATCTCTTGGTTTCAGTGTACATAACGGCATCCTCATTGTTGTAGTTTTTACTTATCTCTTGGTTTCGGTGTACATAACAGCATCCTCATTGTTGTAGTTTTTATTTATCTCTTGATTTTGGTGTACATAACAGCATCCTCATTTTCGTAGTTCTGATTTATCTCTTGGTTTCTGTGTACAAATAGTATCCTCATTGTTGTAGTTCTGATTTATCTCTTGGTTTCTCAAAATCAACATCATAGCACTTCAGTCAAGCCCACAGATGTTCCGTTTCCGCCAGCAAATGTCACAAGGTGTAGATGCTGATCTTACCAGTAACAAATTGGTTATAAACACGTCAGCCCATCCTTTCACATATCTCTCCAAACTGGAACCACACTAAATCTAAACTGCAGCATCCTTGAATGTTTTTACATTGGTGATTTTCTTAAACTCATCATCATGTGCCATGGCGACAAGCACAGATGGTGATCTTTCAACATCTCATAAGATCACCAGAGTAATGAAACACCGTTTCTCTGATTCTCAATGAATTTTCTGCAAATAGCAGTCATACAATCTTCAGAATGTCTTGTCTTCGTTCATCTTGAGTGTTGCAACTACTGGCTCTCTGGAAACCAACAGACCTGCCAGCTGGTTACCTCACACTACAGCATGACCTGGACAGCATATGCTGAATTAGTCTGTTGCACAGCCATTTTTTAAATAGAACGTTACAATCAACCCCTGCAATTATTGGCTGCTTGTGATTTACTATGCAATTTTTACATTCAGTAGTTTGCCAGTGCTTCCTGAACGGCCGGCTTCTTACTATCAAAATAAATGCAAAGCGATGTGCTTCCATATCACCTGCTGCTGATCTTGAACACTTGACCCCATATGTTGGGGAATTAATAAACAGCGTACACTCCAAAATATAAACTATTTCTCATTTACACCAAATGAACATGCAAAGAACAAACTGTTGTCACACCTGTATACCATCAAATATTTCTCCATTCCACAGAAAAGCATTGCCCTTTGCATCATGCACAGGTTGTGGTGTTAAGTGGCCTCGAAGATGAAGAACACACCCTTGCATGTAGCCACAGAGGTTTTCAGCAAGTGAGATTTCATGATTTCTGGACACATCTGGTCCTCGGTGATGCAGCAAGGGGTCACACAATAATGCATTCTAATGGATAAATGAAACAATGGTATAACCTCAATATTACTTATAAAACGTGAGTACAGAGTGGTCAGTACTACATATCAAAAATGGCTTGTCATGTAAATGATCAAGCTAAGATCTGTCTAAAAACATCTGAACCCCATCTGTCGTTAGTATGAATCACGATGTAACATGATTATTTGGTGAAACAGTAGTGAACAACATTGATGGACATCATTTACCCATGAATTAGGGGTAGGCTGATAAGTTTTAGAGGCTTTTTCACTTGGTGGTTTCTAGTCACTGCCTCTCTGGAGGCCACAAACTCCCAAGATCTCTTGCCAGTTTGCTGGTGCCTGAGGTGAGGTACTGGGTATCCCTTTGTGCACAACACAACGGCCTTAACTTTTCCCCTAGCCTGTGACATGAATCAGCACACTATAACCATGTGACTTATACTTTCTGAATCCCTCCGTGTATTTGGTTAAAGTCTGCTGAGTTTGAAATATCTAAGACCATGAAGAAAATATTATCAATGAAGGCCTAACCCCAGCCAGTTCATGTGTGACTTGGTTACAACCTAATATGGCTGTGTGCAGGTGTACACTCAGCTGGTTTATTCTGAGCTTGGAGTAGGGGACGAGCTCTGACACAGCTGCTGTACAGATGATACTTTGGCAGCAGCTATGAAGAAGTCCTACACCAACCTAACTCTGATAGTTGCAAGCTATTTTTAAGGTTTAGTGGACTTGGAATGTCAATGAATAAGACAAGAACTGAAACTCAGTCTTCCAGATGATTCACAACAAACCATTCATACCTTATGACAGACAATATCACATGAAGCTGTGATACTACCACATAGCTTACTCAGGAAGGATTTATTCCAATAGCGTACAGTTCTGACATGAACACAGTATCATAAAATGAGTTTTAGAAATGCATGGGGCACATCAAGAGAAAAGGTAAAGTAGAGAAAAGCTTATGTGTGAAAATACAAGGCAACAGAGGCAGAGGAAAACAGAGGGAGATGCTTGTGAAAAGCTTAAATAGCTGGACAACAACATCAACTTCATTAAAATATCAGATATCATAAAAGAGATGAGAGTCATATTCGCCACCCACACAGGTGGTTCATCATTTAAGGATATCTCCCTTGTACAATACAGTGCTTACATTAAGTACCCAGATGAAACTGTGAATATGTGACTTATGAACCCATCAACCACCTCCTGTTCCAGTGCTCTGTACTTTCAAACAGGGATTAGCTACTAAAGCCATCTCCAACAGTTACTAGCTGACTCCAAGTCTAAGGGTCCCTGGAACAGCTGTCGACTGTAGAGGATGTGCACTTGTATAAAAATGGCACTGGGTTGCCAAGAGTACAGAACTCAGCAGTTCTGGGATCAACAACTTGATTGCCTTTGTCTGCTCCAGACAGGGCGCATAAAGAAGATTAGGCATTACTCTGGTAAAAGAACTAACCATCCGACGATGAGTGGTCTAGGATAACTGAAGTGCTATAACTGCACATCACTACAGTGGTATCTGCAGTAGAATTATCTTGACCCCTTTAAAACTTGTATATTGAATATCAATATGGAAATCAATTTGCAATTGACAGAAAGGAAAACTATCAACCAATGTAGGTGGCTTAACATAGTCATGCACCAATGACATGCTCTGTGCTATTGGTGACCAAACATGCATAATTCCATTCATTTAATGGTATGTAGTATGCCCACAGCGCAGTTTGTAAGTTAGGTATAGATTAGATTAACAAAATAACAGTAGTAAGTAAAATGTAAAGTAAAGCACGGTGCAAAGCACCTTTGTCTTGGGGTATGCTGGGTAATTAGATTTAGTGCTAGGCTGATATTTTTATAGTGACAGTGTAAGTATAGACCAATCGGTACTGTTTAATTAAATTAATTTACTTTACTCTCACGTAAGTTTTTTCCCAGACTCCCAGAAAATGATGAAAATCCCAGACACCCACATGATAAAGTCAAAGACAAATTTAATTTGAAATTATATCCATAAATGTGGCAATAATAGGTCGTGTGAGTGACGTCAACATGATAATTTTAAATTAATATACAAAACACAAGCTGGACTCTACCATCAACTGTTCCGGCCCATCTCCTTGTGTTTTGGATGCACCAGAGTCACATATAAAATTTGTTGGCATCAGCTGTTCTCCACAGACCTGTGACTTCCCAGACAACGAACAAATAAAACATATTCCGCACATTGTAGATATTATATTAGTCACTTATTTATATATGGTCTATTTTTTCTAGACCGGTTGGTGCCAATTATATAATGAACGTAATTAAATAACTAAACTGAATTTAGTTATTCGGCTTGAAATTTCCACCAACCCTAACATTTACGCTAGGAACCCAGTTTGTTTACAAGCTCCGCGACACGAGGGCGGTGGTGCCAGATACATAACCAGGCCCCGACCAAAATGGTAAAAAAAAAAAAAAAAGAAAGAAACGTAACGGGCATTTGAACTAAGTACTGCACGTTATTTCACCCTGCTTGGTTACTTTAAAAAAAAAATTTCACATGGTTTCATAATAAAAACTAGAACATTATATACAACAATAAGAAAGAGGGAGACAGCTTTTTTGTGGGGTTGGGGTGGGGGTGGGGTATCATGTGATGAGAAGAGAGGCATTGGAGAACATCGTGACAAATGGAAAGATCGAGGGGAAGAAAGGCAGAGGTAGATCATGGAAAATGATGCTGGATGGAGTGAGACGGTGGCATGGAGGAATATCTACAGCAGGGTTGATCCAGAAAACCAAAGATTGAGATCTGTGGAGTGTCATGAACGCCTTTTCCAGCCGGCTTGGCACGTGATGATGGTGGTGATGATGATGATGATGATGATGATGATGATGTTGAATGTAGTTACTTTCGTGTCATTTTCATTTTGTCTGGTGTGTGTTGTTTAGTTTGTTGATGAAGGCTTGTCGCCGCAACGTCTCCTATTTTATATTGTTGCAATTTTGTGAACTTAGCTCTGGTGTCAGAGTAAAAAAATTTAGTTGCATATGTCCTTCACAGGACATAGTAGTCAACCCCAGCATTTTGGCTGTTCGTGATTCCTGGGTAAGTTTTATGTTCAGTAGTTTGCCATTGATTTCTGAACGACCGGCGCCTATACCTTTTTCGAAAAAGGCCAGCATCGCTGTGTTTCGCCACGGAGCCGGTGTCAGGGTATCTACCGGTATAAGTGGACAACTGAGCAGAGCAGGGGACTCACTTGACCTGACAATGGGAAATTGCTGTCAAAGGTAAAGTAACATACCCCAGTCGGATGCAGAAATCAAGGGAAAACCACCACATTATCTTCTCTCATTTTATGAGATTAAAAACCAGATAGATTACATCCTGATTAGCAGAAGGTTTCGAAATGTAACAGTCGTAAAAACAGATCTCAATGATCTCAGATCTCAGACTGTTACAATGACCACATATTAATTACAGGCACATTGAGGGTAACGTTAAAGAAAGTCAAGTATACAGCAGGAAACAATAAGTATGATGTGTGCAAATTGAAAACTGACAAAGAAATACAAGATAATTTTAACATAGAAGTAAAGAACAAATTTTATATATTGTCTGATCTAGAGATCCTATTTCAAGATATGTATGATCAATTTGAAATGTTGAAGAATTTAATCAGTTTAGCTGCAGAAAAAACTATTCTTCTTCTTCTTTCGTTCGCTTGAAATATGTCTACAACTGCAATGTCGTCTCTTGTATGAATATAACAGTCTTTTTTTTAGTTCATTCAGCGGTCCATAGAGTTTATCTTCCACTGTTGTCTCTCTAGGCCAGAAGGTTCGCCTGGATATGTTGTAGTTTGAGCAATCCTGGAGTATGTGCTCTGCTGTCTGCGACGCCAAACCACATGTGCACATGGCTGAGTCACCAATCTTGAATTTTGTATACAAGTGGTTGCGTAATCTATTGTGTCCTGTTCTGAGGCGCAGAAGAATGACCTGTTCTGATATGTCCATAACGTGGTAGTCGTCTTGAGTAAGGTTTGGTGGCTTTCTGATTGATTTGATCATTCTTTTCTTTTCTATTCCAAAATTAAAGAAAGTGGGTCGTCAGACATGGATGACTGAAGAAATTTTACAGCTAATGGAAACAAGAAGACAGAACAAAAATAATCCTGCCAAATATAAAGAAATTCACTGAAAAGTCAGAACATTATGTAAGGAGGCAAAATAAGCATTGCTCGAGAAATATTGCATAGAAATTGAAAAACAACACAACAGTAAAAATGCCAAACTAATGCTTACAAAAATTCAAGAGCTTACTAATTAAAAAAAACACACATACATCAGAGGCTGCCTAAGGACAAAAGATGGAAAAATCATAATAGAAAAAGATCAGATTTTACATGTATGGTCAGATTATGTGAAAAACCTTTATGGTGATAACAGAGAAGAACAGTATGATATTCAAAATAATAATGAAGGACCATCAATTTTGAAGATGGAGGTTCAGAATGCTCTTAACCATACGAAAACTGGCAAGACCCCCGGTTCAGACAGTATCACAACAGAAATGATTAATGCTTTAGAAGAATACGGAATAGATAAAGTTACCAGACTCCAGAATACAATATATGATACTGGAGATATACCTCATGAATTATGTAATTCTGTATTTATTGCAACCCCAAAGAAATCAGGAGCCTTAGAATGTGATCAACATCGAACAATTGGTATAATGAGTCACATCACGAAGATTTTGCTAAGAATTATCATGCAACGAGTTAGGAAGAAAATACAACCTGAAATAGGAGAGGAACAATGTGGGTTTGTAGAAGGCAAGGGTACAGTAAATGCTGTGTATATACTGAGAACAGTAACAGAGCGTTGTATAGAAGTAAAAGAAGATCTACACCTTTGCTTTATTAATTATACAAAAGCTTTCGATAAAGTGAGGCAAGTCGACATGATAAGGATGCTTGCAGATCTACAAATTGATGGAAAAGACCTTAGACTTGTAAAAAACAACATATATGGTAAACAACAAGCTGCCATAAGAATTGATAATGAAGTAGGTCAATATCAGCCTATTAAGATAGGTTGGAATATCGATACATGAAGCCCATAATCGGGCACTCTCACGATGTTTATACTTCACCTCGACACCGCAAGGTACAAGAGGAACATGATGAGATGAGATTATGAGATGAGATTAGATGAGATGAAGAGAGGTGAGAGACAGGGATGTGTAATTTCTCCAGATCTTTTTTTTTCCTGTACAGTGAAAATATTTTCAGAAATATAGAATAGAAGATATGGAAGGAATCAAAATTGGAGGACGATACATCAATAACATTAGATATGCAGATAATACAGTTTTGATTGCAGACAATTAACAAGACCTGCAATATTTAGTAGATGCGGTTGTTGCACACAGTGAACAACTAGGGTTAGAATTGAATTGTTAGAAGACACAGATTAAGGTCGTCACAAGGAAGAAAGAAATACCACAATGTAATATAAAGTAAATGGGCATATTCTTAAACAAGTGAATCGGTACAACTATCTCGGAACAGTCATAACATCTGAAGGGAGATGCATTGACGAGATTAAAACAAGAATTGCCATTGCGAAGGTAGAATTTTGCAAGATGAAAAACATGCTGACCAATAAAATGATATCAACTGAAACGAAAACAAGAGTGTTTAACTGCTACATAGAACCTATACTTTTATATGGATGTGAAGCGTGGACAATAAGCAGACAGGCTGAGAATCATCTGATGGCTGTGGAAATGTGGTTTCTGAGGAAAATGCAAAAAAAAT
This sequence comes from Cepaea nemoralis, assembly GCA_014155875.1. NCBI lineage: Eukaryota > Metazoa > Mollusca > Gastropoda > Stylommatophora > Helicidae > Cepaea > Cepaea nemoralis. The sequence goes on along the minus strand of JACEFZ010027511.1, from coordinate 95,721 downwards.
AAAAATACCATGGACAGACAGAAAAACCAACGAACAAGTTATTACTCTTTCGTCCAAACACTCAACACGGAGCCAAGCTCGTAACTCGTTCCAAAGCGAAACGTTTAATAGAATGATATCAAGCTTTACAAATTCCGCATGGATTGCTTGCTACACAAAAACCATCCCGACTTAACATACTCGTGTCGGATCAGTTACAATATTATTAGCGAAGAGGGTGGGGGAGGAGGGGGAGGAGGGGGGAGAAGGAGGGGGAGGAGGAGGAGGGGAGGAGGAGGAGGAAAAGGGGGTGGAAGAGGAGGAGGGGAAGGAGGAGGAGGGGAGGGGGAGGAGGAGGGGAGGGTGAGGAGGAGGGGGAGGAGAAGGGGGAGGAGGAGGATTATAACGCATATGCCTGTAGATAACTGTAGCGAAAAGGTCCACCTATTTGAGAAATATGCAACGATTTTACATATATAGCAATGCTATTAAAATTATGTCCCCTCGCTATATATAAATTATAATGTAAATTAAAATATTAAATAATATTAAATAATATTAAGTAAATAACTGTTTGTACACTAACAAACTATGACAGTTGGCAGCAGCGGAATGAGAAGAAGACGTGTAGAAAATTTCATCTCAATCGGATGGACCGTTCGCGAACGCATAAAGGTCATACAGACAGACAGACAGACAATTGTCCCATTCATATTGTGTAGATTATTCAATCACGTATTTCAAATAATTGACCCATTCATATTTTGTAGATTATACAATCGTGTCTTTCAGACAAATGTCTCATTCATATTGCGCTTTCCATCTTCACTCCTGTCAGTATATTTGCAGCTATTCATTCAATCAATCAATCAGGTGCCATACCGGAAAGCGGTCATGACTCGCCATTTCACTCGATCACTAGAGTCATGAATCAGCTCAGTGTTCCTGTCTCGACCATGCCATGTGGTCAAGCCATCCAGGTATTTACTTCTCGGTCTTCCCCTTGGTCTGTTCCTTTCGATCTTGCGAGTTGTCACTAAGTTCTCCAATCCATTTCTTCTCATAACATTTCCAAGACATTTTACTGTCTAATTTCTCTAATCAATTTACGATTTTCATTTGTCTCCTGTAGTACCTGGTCATTGGTTTTTCTGTCTGTCCATGGTACTCTTTGCATTTTCCTCAGAAACCACATTTCTGCAGCCATCAGATGTTTTTCAGCTTGACTGCTCATTGTCCAAGTTTCACATCCATACAAAAGAACTGGCTCTATGTAGCACCTCAACACTCTTTTTCTCGTTTCAATATGTTTTTCATCTTGCTAAAGGTACAAAAAATATGCACAGACAAATCAGTGAGCTTACAGGAAAAAAAATAAGAATAAATACAGGGTGTTTGAAATCAAAAACAGGAAAGATAATATTAGAGGAAGATGCTATAATGAAGAGGTGGAATGAGTATATAAGAGAATTATATGAAGGAGAAAGGGCAGAATTAACAGAAGATAGTAACTTAGAAGGTCCACCTATTCTGAAAGAAGAAGTCACTGACGCTATGAAACGTATGAAGAAAGGAAAAACAGCTGGGCCAGATGAAATCACAATAGAAGAATTAGAAGTATTGGGAGAATTTGGAGTAGATATATTAACCAAAATGTTGAATGATATTTACAGCAGTGGATATTTACCCAGTGATATGCTGAAATCTGTATTTATAGCTATACCAAAAAGACCAGGAGCAATTGATTGTGAAGATTTTCGTACAATTAACCTTATAAACCATATCACTAAGCTTCTACTCAGAATCATAATGAGAAGAACCAAAAAGAAAATAAAAATGGAAATTAGTGAAGAACAGTATGGATTTGTGGAAGGAAAGGGCACAAACAATGCAATTTATACATTGCGGACACTAATAGAAAGGTCAATAGAGAAACAGAGGGACATATATTTGTGCTTCATAGATTATACTAAGGCATTTGATTTATGAATGCAGAGGTACCATAAGCCATGAACAAGGGATATATCGAGCAAGGTTTTCTCGCTCAACAACGCGTGGCATATTGGGAAACGTCTGGTTAATAAACGGATGATCAATCCTTGTCTTCCTTGTTGTGAAGTCTGCCGAAGGCAATAGACTTTGCACACTGTTAGATTGAAAGAGAAACAGAGTAATTTCCTGCGATGATGAAGAGCAATCAGCTTCCATGTTTTGCACTCCCGAATGCAAAGTATGTCACTAGTCCCCCAGTTCTTCACATCGTTCAAGATTCAGCAACTCGAATAGACTAACACTAACAACAACAGCAGCAAAATCAACAACAATAACAACAGTACAAGTTGTTTGTTGTTGTTTGTGCATCAAGAATGATGATGACCATTCATTTCATCAAGTGGGGTTGAAAGTATGGAGTCGTGAGTTCTAAGACGGCAGATAAGGCCTATTTTGGCTCGAAATGTTCTTTGACAATGTAGGCAAAGAATGCTTGACGTTCAGGAGGAGGATCTCCTGCAGTGGTTTTTCTGTCCAGCCTCTTCTTCTCAGCTCTTGCAGTACTGGTTGCTTCACAAGTAACTGTACCCTTGCGTAATGATGTACGCCACGAAATTCGGTCTTTGGCAGCAGTCTCCCAGGTGTCAAGATGAATTCCAAAAGCTTTCAGTGAGATTGTCAGTGTCTTTAAAGCGTTTCCTCTGGCCGCTTTGGGAGAGTTTACCACAACGCAGCTCGCTTTAAAAAAATCGTTTAGGGAGCTTGTGATCTGGCATGCGAGTTAAGTGACCGGCCCAGCGAATCTGATTCTTCATTAGTAGAGTGTGGATACTGGGCATGGACGCTCTAGAACTTCAGTATCTGGGATCTTGTCTTGCCATTTAATCTTCAATAGCTTCCTAAGGCAGACTGTGTGGAAGTGGTTTAATTTTTCTAGCGCGTCGCTGATAAACAGTCCAAGTTAAAGTACAGTACAAGTATAGCAACAACAATAACATTAGAAGCAGCAGCAAAACCAGTAACAAAGTACAAGAAGCAAAAAAAAAAAACAAACAAACAAACAAACAAACAACAACAGTAGAAGCAGCAGCAACAACAATAACAACAGCTGCAACAACATCAATTACAATAATAACAGAATGAAGAAAGCGTTACAACTATCTGTCGCTGTTAACCCCCTTTGCGACAGATCCCCAAGCTTTGCACCAAAGAAACTTCATTTCTAGAACAAACGAAAACAGAGGAAACTTGGAACGTGCTTAATCTGTTCATGGCAGAGCACTGGAACACATGCTAGTGTCATGGTTTATCATCAAACAAGCGGGCGAGATCCTCAAGGCACTCTTCCTTAATTAGGAAAACTCATTAGAGGACGCGGTTTGTATTAGCGGTCAACCTAATTAACAAATGTACGGTGTTAAAGGTCACATTCTGAGCATGGTTCCCTTGGAAACAAGATAAAACGCACAGCTTAATTATTTCACGCTGTAACATCCCTTTATCATGCTAGGCGTGTGAGCAATGGGCAATTAATAAAACTTCTAATATACCACCATCTTTTTCAGTGATCGCAAACTAAAGCGTGACTCAAATCCGTATATTTTGGCATATGAAAAACACATGTTCTAAAACAATTTTACATTAATTTGTTTGCCGGTGCTGGGCCGCTATAGGCTCCCAATACTGTTTAACCTCTGCATTGGAGGTCAATAAGACCAAATGAACAGGAGCGTCGTTCACTTCACTCTTAAGAACGAGTGGTCTTAACTGTTCGGAAACGTTGACCTCTAGGAATTTACATTAGGTCTCCCTCTTCTCCGCTTCCCCAGTAAACTTTCTACCCATAATGGTAAATATCTGGAGGGACATAGCAGTTTATAAGTTGTTTCACAACCATTTCTGAATTACCGATTACCAAGTAGATTCATGTGAGAATCAGCAGTGGTTCGAATCGCGTCGGTAACTTACGGGGTATGTGAGCCGGGCGCTCAGAAAGCAATGGCAAACTACTGAGCAATCTTGCCAAGAAATCAACAATCAATTGAAAGATGCTGATGTTGACAGCGATGTCCTGTAACTGAAGGAGATTCGTGTGTGTGTGTGTGTAAAACTAACAATTCAGTTAGCTGTAGCATGTGTGCATACATTCGATAATAACATGATAAATAAAGACATAAATTTTGTAAAACTAACGTTTCTGTTAGATGAAGTTATATATATATATATATATGCAGGTATACAGTAATAAACTGATACATAAATTACATACACGTTTTGCAAAACTAACGTTTCGGCTAGTGGGAGCATGTATGTGCAGACAAACAATCAGTAATAAAATGATAGAATAACCAAATAAATGATAGACATGTTGTGCACACTCACCTGTCATGAGAAGGACAGCTAGAAGAAGTAGAAGATATCCAGTACACGATATTATGACGAGGGACGGTGGCTTACGATAGCCACTGGGACCCATGCCCTTCCATGCAGTCGCAGGGCAAGGCAGGCCTCGGGCCTCGGGACTAGCCGCCTCTCTGTGGATAGCAGAACACACAACACCATAAGCCATCGGCCATATTGAGCCTAGCAATCATTCTCTCAAACCGGTATATCACATATTCCATTGAACACTGTATGCACTATACATCCAAGGAACACGACAAAGAGAGTTCATGTGCGCTGTCTGGTGTGTAGCTATCCCATTTTCATCCTGGCTCGAGCGAAGTGTGCTGGCCTTAGAAAGCTTTTACAGCTTGCACCGACAATCACGTCTAGAAGGAATAGCCAATAGGTTTTCGAAGTTTGTGACATGGTCAATGTATTCATTGTTGACAGTAGGTATTCGAAGTTGGTGACATGTTCAATGTCTTCATTGGTGACAATAGGTATTCGAAGTTGGTGACATGTTCAATGTCTTCATTGTTGACAGTAGGTATTCGAAGTTTGTGACATGGTCAATGTCTTCATTGTTGACAATAGGTATTCGAAGTTTGTGACATGGTCAATGTATTCATTGTTGACAGTAGGTATTCGAAGTTGGTGACATGTTCAATGTCTTCATTGGTGACAATAGGTATTCGAAGTTGGTGACATGTTCAATGTCTTCATTGTTGACAGTAGGTATTCGAAGTTTGTGACATGGTCAATGTCTTCATTGTTGACAATAGGTATTCGAAGTTTGTGACATGGTCAATGTATTCATTGTTGACAATAGGTATTCGAAGTTGGTGACATGGTCAATGTCTTTATTTATGACAGTAGGTATTCGAAGTTTTTGACATGTTCAATTTCTTCATTGTTGACTGTCACTTTTGGTTGCCATCTAGTTTAGCCTGTGGGTACGAATATTTTTAAAAATTCATCATCATTGTCATCGACATGTCATGTGCTTAGACTTTTTTTTTGGTATTTCTACGGATCTCAGTCCTTTTTCTAGTGGATAAATTCAATGTTATTACTCCATTACATCGTCTTAGATCATCAAGCATAGCTCCTCTTGGTCGGTCTCTGCTTCTTCTCTGCTGACAATTCCAGTCTTCTCCATTGCCTGTCTTCTCAATATATTGCCAAAGAACTCTGTGTAATATTTTAAAAATAATGAAATCACAGAATATGACTGAGATGGAAACACACACACACAGATAAGGTGAACGTTTCATCCGAAGTTTATATCAACGTTTGATGAATACTTGTGGCGTAACGTCCACCTGTATTTATATGTGTTTTCCCATCTTCTCGACAATATTTTATGTTTATATTGGGACTGCCGCAGCAGTTCGGCAACAGTAAACTCCTCCTTTTGTTTCGATACCCCTTTCTTATGGTTGTGTATAATTCTACTTTATAATTTCATTAGCTTCTTTCAGACAATTCCCCCCCCCCCTCCTACTCCCTTACGCCTTTACCTTTTACAGGTGACATTCAATAATCCGTGTCGATATTAAACACATTCTTTACCCGGGAAGGTTAACCCGGTCAACAAATGCCCACAGAAGTCGGATGTGTCGGCCTAACGGTGCAAGAACGCAGCTCTGTTGTAAACAGGCACAACGCAATCACATCCGGAAAAAAAACTCCGGATGAACGAAGAAGAAGAAGAAAAACACATTCTTTACAAATGTGTTGCAGGATAGTTTAGAAACGACATAAAACATAATTTATGCAAAAATAATAAATATGAACCCTTATTATACTGAACGTGACTTTAATATCCTGAAAAAAATCGCCTTAATATTTATCAAACGCAGTCTAGAGTTTCTCCACCTGTTGAGATTCTACAGGTTCAGATTTTAAAAAAAAATGCAGCCGGTATTTCATCCCAGTATCTGTATACATCACGCCTGGTAATCTGTCTGTTGACCTGTGGTGGAATGTTCAGCTGTACGTCGGCATGAAATAACGAGCTTCAAATTACCGTTGCCAGCCATGATCAGAAATTCACTCCGAAAAATTATCTTGTAAAAAAGACGATTGCATAGCGTATATGTGTGTGTGTGTGTGTGTGTGTGTGTGTGTGTGTGTGTGTGTGTGTGTGGGTGGGTGGGTGGGTGGGTGGGTGTGTGTGTGACACGAAGCCGTTTCCTGCCACTAGTCTATGATGTGATAACACCATCACTAAGCTTTCCCTTACGACAAGCCCAGGTGTCCAAACCGAGTCCGACCGTGTTTATGAAATTATCAGTGCAGTTCGCTACCAACTTCGCTAACGCTACTGTTAGAGCGTATAGTCTATGATCAATGTCGTGGTACTTGAAGGATCAATGGCAGAAGAAGCAGAGGCAGACCGAGAGAGATGATGCTGGATGACTGTGGGCGGTGGGTTGTAGGAATGTCATCAGTGGAATTGATCCACAGGACCGCGGACTGTTATTCATGGCGAAGCAGGAACGCCTGCGCCTGTTGGCAGTGCGCGTGTAAATGATGAAGAACCTCAGTTGTAATCATAAATCACATGGAAAGCCATATACGTTTCGAAGTAGGAGAAATTAACTCTGTTCACCATCAAAGGGTAACTAGAAGGTGTAGTTTGAATGACTGTGGGGTTATTGAAAATATTGCCCTTCCAAGTTTTGTATTTACCTTTTATGTTGCATGAACTCCACAGAGTGTGAATACAAAACTTGGAACGGCAATATTTTCAAACATCCCACAGTAATTAAAAATAGACTCTATATGACAGCTGTAAGCGCTTCTTTGTTGCGTTCGCTCGCTTTGAACTTAAGTGTATTCCATACAAGTACTACAACTTCTGGTAGTTTCCACTACTAGGGAGTGCTCTGGATTGAATTTTGCGTGTGGGTTAGCTGTCCATATTACCAGTGTCCCTCGCCATCAGGCGAACACACTCCAACTTCTGAAGTTCTTGTAATTTACGTCCCCAAGTCAAGGACGAGAAGTCAACACTTTAGTCCACCTTACCGGTGTAGGTGTTGAACCCGCTAACTCGGCATCATCACACCGGAAGTTTAAGAGTAATTGCTCTTACCCATTCGGCATGTTGTTCTCCTAAGTGTGTGCTATCTTCACCAAGTTCAACATCCATTTAGTAGAAAGAAAACAAACCAGAGGCTTCAGCATGTCACAAAAAAGTAGTAACATTTGAAGAGCATTTTATAACAGACAAAACAATATGTCGATAACACTGGTGTTGTGATCAGAGATGATAAGAAACCAGAAGAACTTACAGATAAACTTCATACATCTTGACTGTATGTGCTAAACTGTACCAGACCAGGAACGTGCCGTGCTATGATACATATACGTCAGGCGGCCCAGTAAGGAGGCGGAAGAAGCAGTAAAGGAGGGGCGGCATCATTAAGGGGGCAGCATTTCGAAGACTTGCATAATACTGAGAAAATCTACCGCACGGCCATGTGCCAGACTAACTGTTCTGAATGTCCCTCATAAAACACAAGGCAGCAGGTCCGCGTGGCCGATTGGGTTAGAACGCGTGTTCTTAAGCATCTGTTGTGCTGATGCCGAGGTACGCAGTTCAACCCCTGCACCAGACAGCTGGACTAAAATGTTGACCTGTCGTCGTTGACTTGGGGGAGTAAATTACAAGTACCTCTGAAGTCGGAATGGGTTCGCCTGATGGCGAGGGACACTATTAATAGGGAAAGCTAATCCACACGCAAAATTCAGTCCAGCATTACTATGTGTGTATGGCCTACGCTTGAGTTCAAAGCGAGCGAGAAAAAAAAGAAGGCAAAGTTAGTCCCATAGCAAATACAACCGTTGGGGTATCACGAGTTATGTCTTCACATATTCTAGGGAACGATATATGAGATGGAAATATCAGTTCCCTTCCTCAATACTTATAACAACCAGACATTTCTGAAAATTGTCCGGTAGCCGGCTCCGCGGCGAAGGATTTATGGACGCAGTTCGTAATCCCGCATACCCGCGTTCGAAACACAGCTGTGTTGGTTTTTTTATGAAATGTTATAGATGCCGGTCGTTCAGAAAGCAATGGCAAACTACTGAAAGTAAACTTGCTCAGGAATCACGAACAGCCAAAAAATGCTGTGTTTAAGTGCTAGGTCCGGTAAAGGACATGCAACTAAAGAAAAAAAAAAAATTTGGAAGGACCAAGATGGGCTCCAGAGCTGTCAATCAATCAATCATGTGCCATGCCGGAAAGCGTGGGCGGTCATGACTCGCCATTTCACTCGATCACCAGAGTCGTGGATCAGCTCAGTGTTTCTGTCTCGTCCATGCCATGTGGCCAAGCCATCCAGATATTTTCCTCTCGGTCTTCCTCTTAGTCTGTTCCCTTCGATCTTGCCAGTTGTCACTAAGTTCTCCAGTCCATTTCTTCTCATAACATGTCCAAAAAATTTTGACTGTCTACGTCTAATTTCTCTAATCAATCTACGATTTTCATTTATCTCCTGTAGTACTTGGTCATTGGTTTTTCTATCTGTCCATGGTATTCTTTGCATTTTCCTAAGAAACCACATTTCTGCAGCCATCAGATGTTTTTCAGCTTGACTGCACATTGTCCACGTTTCACATCCATACAAAAGAACAGGCTCTATGTACCCCTTCAAGACTCTTTTTCTCGTTTCAATTGACATCTTTTTATTGGTCAGAATGTTTTTTTATCTTGCTAAAGGCTACTTTCGCCATGGCGATTCTTGTTCTAATCTCTTCAAGGCATCTCCCATTAGATGTTATGACTGTTCCAGAGCTGTAGTGGTGGGAAAATAATCCTGTTTCTGCTGGAGATGAAATGCGGACCAATATCTTGGCAGGCATGCGCACTAAACACCACGCAACAGCGACATAAAATTACGAACTCTATACTTGCTCACACCATCAAAAGAAGTAACACTTTGAAATAACAATCAATAATATAAACGTGTAGTTGTTATAAAAGCAGAAAACAATGTAAATACGATGTTAGCATTTTAATCATCTCCTCTGAAAACCACAATGCTTATCTGGCAATCTTTTATCCTTTCTTTTTTTTAAAATGTATATTATGTTGCATATCCCTTACATGACGTTGCAGTCAACATCAGCATTTTTCAGCTGCTGTTGATGTACTAGGCAAGATTACGCTCAGTAGTTTGCCATTGCTTTCTGAGCGACCGGCTCACATGCCCGCGTAAGTTACCAGCGCGGCCGGTTGGAGCGCAGCTGCGTTACTCACGAGAATATACGGGGTTACGGCGAAAGCCGTAAATCCTTCGCCAGGGAGGACGGCTATCCTTTCTTAGATGGCATAGTTTGTTAGTTTAAAAACATTTATTTACGTATTACATTGAATTTAAATAGAATATTGTAAGGGCACTAATCTTAAGAAAAGTTATATTAAGGGACACTACTTTTAGTAACATTGCTATATTATGTAATTTAAATAATTGTTGCATGTTTCTTAAAGTTTTATAAAATGTTTAATGTAGTTATCTAAAGTCATATGCATTGTAATATAATGATAAAATCTTTAAGGTATTTTCACAGTTTTCATAAAAATAATGCATCTATTTTAAATAAGTGAAAATTTTCGAACCCATTTTTCCCGCAACGGGAACGGGAAAGGGCAGTAGTGTCTGGTATAAACAAAGTGATAAAAACTTTGCATCATCAAAGTTTTTGTACAAATAATGGATCTATTTTAGATACGTGAAAATTTTCGAATACATTTTCCACGCAACGGGAACGGGAAAGGGCCAAACACAGACAGACAGACAGACAGACAGACAGACAGACAGACAGACATACATACAGACATACATACAGACAGACAGACATACGGACAGACAGACAGACAGACAGACAGACAGATTGATCCCCGCCAGGGGCTGGGGATATATCTTATATATAAAAGGCGATCTCCGTCTGTCTGTCTGTCTGTCTGTATGTCCATATGTCCTTTATGCGCTCGCGAACGGCCCATCAGATTGAGATGAAATTTTCTACACGTCTTCCTTTCATTGCAGCGCAGCCAACTGTCATATTTTTTAGTGTGAAATCGGCTGCTTACCCAATATTATTTCATTTTTCATTTTTCATTATAATTTCATATAACTCAGGAGACCTAACTCTGTAAAAGTTATTTCAAGGGGCATAACTTTTCTGTATAACTTATAGTCATATTGTGGCATCGTTTTCAAAGATTTATAAACTCTTTGTCCATAGTTATGTACCGAGTTATAATAAATAATGATACAATCTGTAAGGCATTTTCAAAGTTTCATAAAAATAATACATAATGCATAACATTGTAACTCATCTTTTTTTGCTTAAAGAATGAATAAATAATAGTTACCTTATCTCTATCAAGTTTGAAGATTTTATATTTCTTTACACTGTCGCCAACTCTAAGAAGACATGGAACAACTTCAGCCATTATTAATTCTACAGGCATATGCGTTATATTCCTCCTCCTCTCTCCTCCTCCACCTCCTACCCTCTTCCTCTTCTCCTCCCCCTCCTCCCTCTCCCTCCTCCATCCTCCTCTTCTCTCTTTCTCCTCCTCCTCCCTCCTCCTCCCTCTTCCTCCTCCCAGCTCCTACTCCTCCTTTTTCTTCTTCTGCTGCTGCTGCCGCTGCTCCATTTACCCAAGTTAATTGTTGGGGAAGATGTAAAGTGCTCTTTCTAATGCTTTTTGTAAGTTGGTCTTCGTTTATCTAAGGTTGTTCTAACTGCAACCAATAAATGATTAGACAGACAGACAGACAGACAGACAGACAGACAGACAGACAGACAGACAGACAGACATGAACAGGAACTTATATGACTACTTATATGAATTAAATGAGATGCTCCACACCAGGAGCTGGGTGATGCCGGGCCGGGTCAGACAGACAGACAGACAGACAGACAGACAGACAGACAGACAGACAGACAGACAGACAGTCGGTAACGGGAACGGGAACTTATATGACTACTTATATGAATTAAATGAGATGCTCCCCACCAAGGACTGGGCGAAGCCGGGCCGAGTCAGACAGACAGACAGACAGACAGACAGACAGACAGACAGACAGACAGACATACAGACAGACAGTCGGTAACGGGAACGGGAACTTATATGACTACTTATATGAATTAAATGAGATGCTCCCCACCAAGGACTGGGCGAAGCCGGGCCGGGTCAGCTAGTGTATATATATATATATATATATATATATATATATATATATTATATATATATATATATATATATAAAATTTGTTTTGGTGTATGGCAGGAAAACATAGAACGCGAATAAAAAGAAAAAAGAAACTAGAAAGAGGTTGGGAGCAACAGATATGCAATTCCTGTTAGGAATATCTTGGACCGCCAGAGTAACTAACAAAGAATGCCCGGAAGAGGCTAACGAAAATGAAAGTTAAAGTTAGTTGTACTGTATATCCTTTACGTCGCAATCGACCCCATCATTGTTTGGCTGTTTGTGATTTCTTGGCAAGTTTACGTTCAGTAGTGTGCCATTGATTTCTGAACGACAGGCACTCATACCATTTCATAAAAACCAATGATAGGCGGTCTGTTGTCATATCGCCAGCAGCTGTATTTCGAACGCGGTATGCGGGTTTACGAATTGCGCCCGTAACTTCTTCGCACAGGACGAATGAAAGTAGAACATTATATAGAACTGTAAGAACAGGACACAATCGTGTTTGATCACATAATGAGGAGGCACTGGACAATATAGTGGCGACAGGAAAGATTATTTGGAGAAGAGGCAGAGGCAGACCGACAGTAATGATGAAAGGTGAGAGAATTGCGTTAATTGCACCAGGTTTTATCCCATATAGCTTGGCCCCCTAACACAGTGCGGGCTGCCGAAAGCGCCTCGCTCCTAGCTTCAGCGACGATGCCAAGGGGTTTCCGAGAAATGTACACATGTGAACCGCATGATGTAGTCCGGATCGAGTCCACACACTTCAAAGCCCGAGGCAGGGGCTTAACTACTTGGCCACTGAGACCTTCTATATATCTGTATGAAAGACTTCAGTGGTTGTGGAAGGATCCGTGCACAATGACAATGCCCACTACGAAACTAAACCAACTAAACTAACCAACCTACTAGACTAAACCAACCAACCTACCAAACTAAACCAACCAACCTACCAAACTAAACCAACCACCTACCAAACTAAACCAACTGACCTACCAAACTAAACCAACCAACCTACCACACTAAACCAACCAACCAACCAAACTAAACCAACCAACTTACCAAACTAAACCAACCAACCTACCAAATAAAAACAACCAACCTACCACACTAAACCAACCAACCTACCAAACTAAACCAACCAACCTACCACACTAAACCAACCAACCTACCAAACTAAACCAACCAACCTAACAAACTAAACACACCAACCTACCACACTAAACCAACTAACCTACCAAACTAAACCAACCAACCTACCAAACTAAACCAACCAGCCTAGCACACTAAACCAACCAACCTACCACACTAAACCAACCAACCTACCAAACTAAACCAACCAACCTACCACACTAAACCAACCAACCTAAGACACTAAACCAACCAACCTACCACACTAAACCAACCAAACTACCAAACTAAACCAACCAACCTACCACACTAAACCAACCAACCTACCACACTAAACCAACCAACCTACCACACTAAACCAACCAACCTACCACACTAAACCAACCAACCTACCAAACTAAACCAACCAACCTACCACACTAAACAAACCAACCTACCAAACTAAACCAACCAACCTACCAAACTTAACCAACCAACCTACCACACTAAACCAACTAACCTACCAAACTAAACAAACCAACCTACCACACTAAACCTACTAACCTACCAAACTAAACCAACCAACCTACCACACTAAACCAACCAACCTACCAAATAAGAACAACCAACCTACCACACTAAACCAACCAACCTACCAAACTAAACCAACCAACCTACCACATTAAACCAACCAACCTACCAAACTAAACCAACCAACCTACCAAACTAAACCAACCAACCTAAAAAACTAAACCAACCAACCTACCAAATAAAAACAATCAACATATCAGACTAAACCAATCAACCTACAAAACTAAACTAACCAACCTACCACACTAAACCAACCAACCTACCAAATAAAAACAACCAACCTACAAAACTAAACCAACCATCCTACCAAATAAAAACAACCAACCTACCAAACTAAACCAACCAACCTACCAAACTAAACCAACCAACCTACCAAACTAAACTAACCAACCTACCAAACTAAACTAACCAACCTACCAAACTAAACCAACCAACATACCAAATAAAAACAACCAACCTACCAAACTAAACCAACCAACCTACCAAATAAAAACAACCAACCTACCAAACTAAACCAACCAACCTACCAAACTAAACCAACCAACCTACCAAATAAAAACAACCAACCTACCAGACTAAACCAATCAACCTACAAAACTAAACTAACCAACCTACCAAACTAAACCAACCAACCTACCAAACTAAACCAACCAACCTACCAAACTAAACCAACCAACCTACCAAATAAAAACAACCAACCTACCAGACTAAACCAATCAACCTACAAAACTAAACCAACCAACCTACCAAACTAAACCAACCAACCTACCAAACCAAATCAGCCAACCTACCAAACTAAAGCAACCACCTACCACACTAAACCAACCAATCTACCAAACTAAACCAAACAACCTAACAAACTTAACCGCCTAACCTCCAAACTAAACTAATCAACCTAAAAAACAAAACCAACATATACACCAAACTAAACCAACCAACCTACCAAACTTAGTTCAGTTTGGTTTAGTTTAGTCAACGGGTCAGCATCACGGCACACGGGTGTAACCCATAAGTGCTCCATTATACTCCTAACTCTAGCCTGAGTCCGGAGAAACTCAGCTCAGTGCACGAACTCCGTATCACTGGCGAGGATCCCAAAATACTTTGGGTAGGTATTTAACTCAAAATTTTGCCCGGGCAGCGTCACTAGGCTACTAAGCTAGGCTACCAAACTAAAGCAACCAACCTACCAAACTAAACCAACAAACCTAACAAACTAAATCGCCTAACGTCCAAACTAAACTAAACAATCTACCAAACCAAATCAACGTGCCTACCAACCTAACCCAACATACCTACCAGACTAAACCAACCAACCTACTAAACTAAACCAACCAACCCACTAAATAACACCAACCAACCTACCAGACTAAACCAACCAACCTATCAGACTAAACAAACCAACCTACTAAATAAAACCAACCAACCTACCAAACTAAACCAACCAACCTACCAAACTAAACCAACCAACCTACCAAACTAAACCAACCAACCTACCAAATAAAAACAACCAACCTATCAGACTAAACCAATCAACCTACAAAACTAAACTAACCAACCTACCACACTAAACCAACCAACCTACCAAATAAAAACAACCAACCTACCAAACTAAACCAACCATCCTACCAAATAAAAACAACCAACCTACCAAACTAAACCAACCAACCTACCAAACAAAACCAACCAACCTACCAAACTAAACCAACCAACCTACCAAATAAAAACAACCAACCTACCAAACTAAACCAACTAACCTACCAAACTAAACTAACCAACCTACCAAACTAAACCAACCAACCTACCAAATAAAAACAACCAACCTACCAAACTAAACCAACCAACCTACCAAACTAAACTAACCAACCTATCAAACTAAACTAACAAACCTACCAAATAAAAACAACCAACCTACCAAACTAAACCAACCAACCTACCAAACTAAACCAACCAACCTACCAAACTAAACTAAGCAACCTACCAAACTAAACTAACCAACCTACCAAACTAAACCAACCAAAACTACCAAATAAAAACAACCAACCTACCAAACTAAACCAACCAACCTACCAAAGAAAAAAACAACCAACCTACCAAACTAAACCAACCCCCCGGGAAGGTTAACCCGGTCAACAAATGCCCGCAGAAGTCGGATGTGTCGGCCTAACGGCGCAAGAACGCAGCTCTGCTGTAAACAGGCACAACGCAATCACATCCGAAAAAAACAACTCCGGATGAACGAAGAAGAAGAAGAAACCAACCAACCTACCAAACTAAACCAACCAACCTACCAAATAAAAACAACCAACCTACCAGGCTAAACCAATCAACCTACAAAACTAAACTAACCAACCTACCAAACTAAACCAACCAACCTACCAAACTAAACCAACCAACCTACCAAACTAAACCAACCAACCTACCAAATAAAAACAACCAACCTACCAGACTAAACCAATAAACCTACAAAACTAAACCAACCAACCTACCAAACTAAACCAACCAACCTACCAAACCAAATCAGCCAACCTACCAAACTAAACCAACCACCTACCACACTAAACCAACCAATCTACCAAACTAAACCAAACAACCTAACAAACTTAACCGCCTAACCTCCAAACTAAACTAATCAACCTAAAAAACAAAACCAAAATACACACCAAACTAAACCAACCAACCTACCAAACTTAGTTCAGTTTGGTTTAGTTTAGTCAACGGGTCAGCATCACGGCACACGGGTGTAATCCATAAGTGCTCCATTATACTCCTAACTCTAGCCTGAGTCCGGAGAAACTCAGCTCAGTGCACGAACTCCGTATCACTGGCGAGGATCCCAAAATACTTTGGGTAGGTTTTTAACTCAAAATTTTGCCAGGGCAGCGTCACTAGGCTACTAAGCTAGGCTACCAAACTAAAGCAACCAACCTGACAAACTAAACCAACAAACCTAGCAACCTAAATCGCCTAACGTCCAAACTAAACGAAACAATCTACCAAACCAAATCAACGTGCCTACCAACCTAACCCAACATACCTACCAGACAAACCTACCAACCTATTAAACTAAACCAACCAACCTACTAAATAAAACAAACCATAATACCAGACTAAACCAGCCAACATACCAGACTAAACCAATCAACCTACGAAATAAAACCAACCAACCTACCAAACTAAACCAACCAACCTACCACACTAAACCAACCAACATACCAAACTAAACCAACCAACCTAACAAACTAAACCAACCAACCTACCACACTAAACCAACCAACCTACCAAACTAAACCAACCAACCTACCAAACTAAACCAACCAACCTACCACACTAAACCAAACAATCTACCAAACTAAACCAACCAACCTACCACACTAAACCAACGAACCTACCACACTAAACCAACCAACCTACCAAACTAAACCAACCAGCCTACCACACTAAACCAACCAACCTACCACACTAAACCAACCAACCTACCAAACTAAACCAACCAACCTACCACACTACACCAACCAACCTACCACACTAAACCAACCAACATAACAAACTAAACCAACCAACCTACCACACTAAACCAACCAACCTACCACACTAAACCAACCAACCTACCACACTAAACCAACCAACCTACCAAACTAAACCAACCAACCTACCACACTAAACCAATCAACCTACCAAATAAAAACAACCAACCTACAACGCTAAACCAGCCAACCTATCAAACTAAACCAACCAACCTACCACACTAAACCAACCAACCTACCAAACTAAACCAACCAACCTACCAAACTAAACCAACCAACCTACCAAACTAAACCAACCAACCTACCAAATAAAAACAACCAACCTACCAGGCTAAAACAATCAACCTACAAAACTAAACTAACCAACCTACCAAACTAAACCAACCAACCTACCAAACTAAACCAACCAACCTACCAAACTAAATCAACCAACCTACCAAATAAAAACAACCAACCTACCAGACTAAACCAATAAACCTACAAAACTAAACCAACCAACCTACCAAACTAAACCAACCAACCTACCAAACCAAATCAGCCAACCTACCAAACTAAACCAACCACCTACCACACTAAACCAACCAATCTACCAAACTAAACCAACCACCCTAACAAACTTAACCGCCTAACCTCCAAACTAAACTAATCAACCTAAAAAACAAAACCAACATACACACCAAACTAAACCAACCAACCTACCAAACTTAGTTCAGTTTGGTTTAGTTTAGTCAACGGGTCAGCATCACGGCACACGGGTGTAACCCATAAGTGCTCCATTATACTCCTAACTCTAGCCTGAGTCCGGAGAAACTCAGCTCAGTGCACGAACTCCGTATCACTGGCGAGGATCCCAAAATACTTTGGGTAGGTTTTTAACTCAAAAATTTTGCCCGGGCAGCGTCACTAGGCTACTAAGCTAGGCTACCAAACTAAAGCAACCAACCTAACAAACTAAACCAACAAACCTAGCAAACTAAATCGCCTAACGTCCAAACTAAACGAGACAATCTACCAAACCAAATCAACGTACCTACCAACCTAACCCAACATATCTACCAGACTAAACCAACCAACCTACTAAACTAAACCAACCAACCTACTAAATAAAACCAACCAACCTACCAGACTAAACCAACCAACCTACTAAACTAAACCAACCAACCTACTAAATAAAACCAACCAACCTACCAGACTAAACCAGCCAACATACCAGACTAAACCAATCAACCTACCAAATAAAACCAACCAACCTACCAGAATAAACCAGCCAACCTATCAGACCAAACCAACCAACCTACCAAATTATAACAACCAAAAACTAAACGAACCAACCTACCAGACTAAACCAACAAACCTACCAAACTAAACCAACCAACTTAATAAACTAACCCAACCAACCTACCAAATTACACCAACCAACTTAGCAAACTAAACCAACCAATATACCAAACCAAACCAGTTAACCTAACAAATTGAACCAACCAACCCAGCAAACTAAACTAACCGAACTACCAAACTTAACCAACCAACCTAACAAACTAAGCCAACCAACCTAGCAAACTAAACCAACCAACCTAACAAACTAAACCAACCAACCTACCAAACTAAACCAACCAACCTACCCAACTAAACCAACCAACCTACCCAACTAAACCAACCAACCTAACAAACTAAACCAACCAACCTAACAAACTAAACCAACCAACCTAACAAACTAATTCAACCAGCCTAAAAAACTAAACCAACCAACCTAACAAACTAAACCAACCAACCTAACAAACTAAACCAACCAACCTACCTAACTAAACCAACCAACCTACCCAACTAAACAAACCAACCTAACAAACTAAACCAACCAACCTAACAAACTAAACCAACCAACTTACCAACCTAAACCTCGTAACCTCTAAACTAAACTGATCAACCTACCAAACTAAACCAACCAACCTAACCAACTAAACCAACCAACCTAATAAACTAACCCAACCAACCTACCAAACTAAACCAACCAATCTACAAAACTAAACCAACCAACCTACCAAACTAAACCAACCAACCTCTCAAACTAAACCAACCTACCAAACTAAACCAACCAACCTACCAAACTAAACCAACCAACCTACTAAACTAAACCAACCAACCTACCAAACTAAACCAACCAACCTACCAAACTAAACCAACCAACCTACTAAACTAAACCAACCAACCTACCAAACTAAACCAACCAAGCTACCACACTAAACCAACCAACCTACCAAACTAAACCAACCAACCTACTAAACTAAACCAACCAACCTACCAAACTAAACCAACCAACCTACCACACTAAACCCAACCAACCTACCAAACTAAACCAACCAACCTACTAAACTAAACCAACCAACCTACTAAACTAAACCAACCAACCTACTAAACTAAACCAACCTACCTACTAAACTAAACCAACCAACCTACCAAACTAATCCAACCAACCTACCAAACTAAACCAAACAACCTACTAAACTAAACCAACCAACCTACCAAACTAAACCAACCAACCTACCAAACTAAACCAACCAACCTACCAAACTAAACCAACCAACCTACTAAACTAACCCAACCAACCTACCAAACTAAACCAACCAACCTACTAAACTAAACCAACCAATCTACAAAACTAAACCAACCAACCTACTAAACTAAACCAACCAACCTACAAAACTAAACCAACCAACCTACAAAACTAAACCAACCAACCTGCCAAATTAAACCAACCAACCAGCAAACTAAACCAACCACCTTACCAAATTAAACCAACCAACCTACAAAACTAAACCAACCAACCTACCAAATTAAACCAACCAACCTACCATACTAAACCAACCAACCTACCAAATTAAACCAACCAACCTACAAAACTAAACCAACCAACCTGCCAAATTAAACCAACCAACCTAACAAACTAAACCAACCAACCTAACAAACTAAACCAACCAACCTACCCAACTAAACCAACCAACGTACCAAACTAAACCAACCAACCTAACAAACTACACCAACCAACTTACCAACCTAAGCCTCGTAACCTCTAAACTAAACTGATCAACCTACCAAACTAAACCAACCAACCTACCCAACTAAACCAACCAACCTAATAAACTAACCCAACCAACCTACCAAACTAAACCAACCAACCTACAAAACTAAACCAACCAACCTACCAAACTAAACCAACCAACCTACCAAACTAAACCAACCTACCAAAGTAAACCAACCAACCTACCAAACTAAACCAACCAACCTACAAAACTAAACCAACCAACCTGCCAAATTAAACCAACCAACCTAGCAAACTAAACCAACCACCTTACCAAATTAAACCAACCAACCTACAAAACTAAACCAACCAACCTACCAAATTAAACCAACCAACCTACCATACTAAACCAACCAACCTACCAAACTAAACCAACCAACCTACCAAATAAAAACAACCAACCTACCAGGCTAAAACAATCAACCTACAAAACTAAACTAACCAACCTACCAAACTAAACCAACCAACCTACCAAACTAAACCAACCAACCTACCAAACTAAATCAACCAACCTACCAAATAAAAACAACCAACCTACCAGACTAAACCAATAAACCTACAAAACTAAACCAACCAACCTACCAAACTAAACCAACCAACCTACCAAACCAAATCAGCCAACCTACCAAACTAAACCAACCACCTACCACACTAAACCAACCAATCTACCAAACTAAACCAACCACCCTAACAAACTTAACCGCCTAACCTCCAAACTAAACTAATCAACCTAAAAAACAAAACCAACATATACACCAAACTAATCCAACCAACCTACCAAACTTAGTTCAGTTTGGTTTAGTTTAGTCAACGGGTCAGCATCACGGCACACGGGTGTAATCCATAAGTGCTCCATTATACTCCTAACTCTAGCCTGAGTCCGGAGAAACTCAGCTCAGTGCACGAACTCCGTATCACTGGCGAGGATCCCAAAATACTTTGGGTAGGTTTTTACCTCAAAATTTTGCCAGGGCAGCGTCACTAGGCTACTAAGCTAGGCTACCAAACTAAAGCAACCAACCTAACAAACTAAACCAACAAACCTAGCAAACTAAATCGCCTAACGTCCAAACTAAACGAGACAATCTACCAAACCAAATCAACGTACCTACCAACCTAACCCAACATATCTACCAGACAAACCAACCAACCTACTAAACTAAACCAACCAACCTACTAAATAAAACCAACCAACCTACCAGACTAAACCAACCAACCTACTAAACTAAACCAACCAACCTACTAAATAAAACCAACCAACCTACCAGACTAAACCAGCCAACATACCAGACTAAACCAATCAACCTACCAAATAAAACCAACCAACCTACCAGAATAAACCAGCCAACCTACCAGACTAAACCAACCAACCTACCAAATTATAACAACCAAAAACTAAACGAACCAACCTACCAGACTAAACCAACAAACCTACCAAACTAAACCAACCAACTTAATAAACTAACCCAACCAACCTACCAAATTAAACCAACCAACTTAGCAAACTAAACCAACCAATATACCAAACCAAACCAGTTAACCTAACAAATTGAACCAACCAACCCAGCAAACTAAACTAACCGAACTACCAAACTTAACCAACCAACCTAACAAACTAAGCCAACCAACCTAGCAAACTAAACCAACCAACCTAACAAACTAAACCAACCAACCTAACAAACTAAACCAACCAACCTACCCAACTAAACCAACCAACCTACCTACCAAACTAAACCAACCAACCTACCAAACTAAACCAACCAACCTAACAAACTAAACCAACCAACCTAACAAACTAATTCAACCAGCCTAAAAAACTAAACCAACCAACCTAACAAACTAAACCAACCAACCTAACAAACTAAACCAACCAACCTACCTAACTAAACCAACCAACCTACCCAACTAAACAAACCAACCTAACAAACTAAACCAACCAACCTAACAAACTAAACCAACCAACTTACCAACCTAAACCTCGTAACCTCTAAACTAAACTGATCAACCTACCAAACTAAACCAACCAACCTAACCAACTAAACCAACCAACCTAATAAACTAACCCAACCAACCTACCAAACTAAACCAACCAATCTACAAAACTAAACCAACCAACCTACCAAACTAAACCAACCAACCTCTCAAACTAAACCAACCT
This sequence comes from Cepaea nemoralis, assembly GCA_014155875.1. Taxonomy (NCBI): domain Eukaryota; kingdom Metazoa; phylum Mollusca; class Gastropoda; order Stylommatophora; family Helicidae; genus Cepaea; species Cepaea nemoralis. Next base: position 73,657 of record JACEFZ010027511.1, on the reverse strand, counting down.
ACCAAACTAAACCAACCAGCCTACCAAACTAAACCAACCAACCTACTAAACTAAACCAACCAACCTACCAAACTAAACCAACCAACCTACCAAACTAAACCAACCAACCTACTAAACTAAACCAACCAACCTACCAAACTAAACCAACCAAGCTACCACACTAAACCAACCAACCTACCAAACTAAACCAACCAACCTACTAAACTAAACCAACCAACCTACCAAACTAAACCAACCAACCTACCACACTAAACCAACCAACCTACCAAACTAAACCAACCAACCTACTAAACTAAACCAACCAACCTACTAAACTAAACCAACCAACCTACTAAACTAAACCAACCTACCTACTAAACTAAACCAACCAACCTACCAAACTAATCCAACCAACCTACCAAACTAAACCAAACAACCTACTAAACTAAACCAACCAACCTACCAAACTAAACCAACCAACCTACCAAACTAAACCAACCAACCTACCAAACTAAACCAACCAACCTACTAAACTAACCCAACCAACCTACCAAACTAAACCAACCAACCTACTAAACTAAACCAACCAATCTACAAAACTAAACCAACCAACCTACTAAAACTAAACCAACCAACCTACAAAACTAAACCAACCAACCTACAAAACTAAACCAACCAACCTGCCAAATTAAACCAACCAACCAGCAAACTAAACCAACCACCTTACCAAATTAAACCAACCAACCTACAAAACTAAACCATCCAACCTACCAAATTAAACCAACCAACCTACCATACTAAACCAACCAACCTACCAAATTAAACCAACCAACCTACAAAACTAAACCAACCAACCTGCCAAATTAAACCAACCAACCTAACAACTAAACCAACCAACCTAACAAACTAAACCAACCAACCTACCAAACTAAACCAACCAACCTAACAAACTAAACCAACCAACCTAACAAACTACACCAACCAACTTACCAACCTAAGCCTCGAAACCTCTGAACTAAACTGATCAACCTACCAAACTAAACCAACCAACCTACCCAACTAAACCAACCAACCTAATAAAACTAACCCAACCAACCTACCAAACTAAACCAACCAACCTACAAAACTAAACCAACCAACCTACCAAACTAAACCAACCAACCTACCAAACTAAACCAACCTACCAAAGTAAACCAACCAACCTACCAAACTAAACCAACCAACCTACAAAACTAAACCAACCAACCTGCCAAATTAAACCAACCAACCTAGCAAACTAAACCAACCACCTTACCAAATTAAACCAACCAACCTACAAAACTAAACCAACCAACCTACCAAATTAAACCAACCAACCTACCATACTAAAACCAACAACCTACCAAATTAAACCAACCAACCTACAAAACTAAACCAACCAACCTGCCAAATTAAACCAACCAACCTAACAAACTAAACCAACCAACCTAACAAACTAAACCAACCAACCTACCCAACTAAACCAACCAACGTACCAAACTAAACCAACCAACCTAACAAACTACACCAACCAACTTACCAACCTAAGCCTCGTAACCTCTAAACTAAACTGATCAACCTACCAAACTAAACCAACCAACCTACCCAACTAAACCAACCAACCTAATAAACTAACCCAACCAACCTACCAAACTAAACCAACCAACCTACAAAACTAAACCAACCAACCTACCAAACTAAACCAACCAACCTACCAAACTAAACCAACCTACCAAAGTAAACCAACCAACCTACCAAACTAAACCAACCAACCTACTAAACTAAACCAACCAACCTACCAAACCAAACCAACCAACCTACCAAACTAAACCAACCAACCTACAAAACTAAACTAACCAACCTGCCAAATTAAACCAACCAACCTAGCAAACTAAACCAACCAACCTACTAAACTAAACCAACCAACCTACCAAACTAAACCAACCAACCTACCAAACTAAACCAACCAACCTACTAAACTAAACCAACCAACCTACCAAACTAAACCAACCAACATACCACACTAAACCTACCAAACTAAACCAACCAACCTACTAAACTAAACCAACCAACCTACCAACTAAACCAACCAACCTACCCAACTAAACCAACCAACCTACCAAACTAAACCAACCAACCTACTAAACTAAACCAACCAACCTACTAAACTAAACCAACCAACCTACCAAACTAAACCAACCAACCTACTAAACTAAACCAACCAACCTACCAAACTAAACCAACCAGCCTACCAAACTAAACAAACAAACCTACCAAACTAAATCAACCAACTTACCAACCTAAACCGGCTAATCTACAAACTAATTTGTGATCAACCTACCAAACTAATCCAACAGACCTAACCAACTAAACCAACCAACCTACCAAACTAAACCAACCAACCTACCAAACTAAACCAACCAACCTACCAAACTAAACCAACCAGCCTGCAGAACTTAGTTCAGTTTAGTCTAGTCGACGGATCAACATCACGGCACACGAGTATAACCCATAAGTGCTCCGTTATACTCCTAACTCAAGTCCGAGTCCGGAGAATCCTAGCTCAGTGCACGAACTCCTAGCACTGGCGAGGATTCCAAAATACCTTGGGTAGATTTTTAACTCAAAATTTTGCCCGGGCAGCGCCGTTAGGCTTATAAGCTAGGCTACTTAGGATACTAGGTTACCAAACTAAACCAACCAACCTAACAAACTAAACCAACCAACCTAACAAGCTAAACCAACCAACCTAACAAACTAAACCGCCTAACCTCTAAACTAAACTAAACAACCTACCAAAACTAAACCAATGTACCTACCAACCTAAACCAACATACCCACCAGACTAAACCAACCAACCCACCAAACTGTACCAACCAAAAGCTAAACCAACCAGCCTACCAGACTAAACCAATCAACCTCCAAAACTAAACCAACCAACCTACCAAACTAAACCAACCAACCTACCCAACTAAACCAACCAACCTACCAAACTAAACCAACCAACCTACTAAACTAAACCAACCAACCTACTAAACTAAACCAACCAACCTACTAAACTAAACCAACCAACCAACCTACCAAACTAAACCAACCAACCTACTAAACTAAACCAACCAACCTACCAAACTAAACCAACCAACCTACCAAACTAAACCAACCAACCTACTAAACTAAACCAAACAACCTACTAAACTAAACCAACCAACCTACTGAACTAAACCAACCAACCTACAAAACTAAACCAACCAACCTACCAAACTAAACCAACCAACCTACCAAACTAAACCAACCAACCTACTAAACTAAACCAACCAACCTACCAAACTAAACCAACCAACCTACTAAACTAAACCAACCAACCTACCAAACTAAACCAACCAACCTACTAAACTAAACTAACCAACCTACAAAACTAAACCAACCAACCTACAAAACTAAACCAACCAACCTGCCAAATTAAACCAACCAACCTAGCAAACTAAACCAACCAACTTACCAAATTAAATCAACCAACCTACAAAACTAAACCAACCAACCTGCCAAATTAAACCAACCAACCTACCAAACTAAACCAACCAACCTACCAAATTAAACTAACCCACCTACAAAACTAAACCAACCAACCTGCCAAATTAAACCAACCAACCTACAAAACTAAACCAACCAATCTTCCAAATTAAACCAACCAACCTACAAAACTAAACCAACCAACCTACCACATTATACCAACCAACCTACAAAACTAAACCAACCAACCTACTAAACTAAACCAACCAACCTACAAAACTAAACCAGCCAACCTACAAAACTAAACCAACCAACCTGCCAAATTAAACCAACCAACCTACCAAACTAAACCAACCAACCTACCAAATTAAACCAACCAACCTACAAAACTAAACCAGCCAACCTACAAAACTAAACCAACCAACCTGCCAAATTAAACCAACCAACCTACCAAACTAAACCAACCAACCTACCAAACTAAACCAACCAGCCTGCAAAACTTAGTTCAGTTTAGTTTAGTCGACGGATCAACATCACGGCACACGAGTATAACCCATAAGTGCTCCGTTATACTCCTAACTCAAGTCCGAGTCCGGAGAAACCTAGCTCAGTGCACGAACTCCTAGCACTGGCGAGGATTCCAAAATACCTTGGGTAGATTTTTAACTCAAAATTTTGCCCGGACAGCGCCGTTAGGCTTATAAGCTAGGCTACTTAGGATACTAGGTTACCAAACTAAACCAACCAACCTAACAAACTAAACCAACCAACCTAACAAGCTAAACCAACCAACCTAACAAACTAAACCGCCTAACCTCTAAACTAAACTAAACAACCTACCAAAACTAAACCAATGTACCTACCAACCTAAATCAACATACCCACCAGACTAAACCAACCAACCCACCAAACTGTACCAACCAAAAGCTAAACCAACCAGCCTACCAGACTAAACCAATCAACCTCCAAACTAAACCAACCAACCTACCAAACTAAACCAACCAACCTACCCAACTAAACCAACCAACCTACCAAACTAAACCAACCAACCTACTAAACTAAACCAACCAACCTACTAAACTAAACCAACCAACCTACTAAACTAAACCAACCAACCAACCAACCTACCAAACTAAACCAACCAACCTACTAAACTAAACCAACCAACCTACCAAACTAAACCAACCAACCTACCAAACTAAACCAACCAACCTACTAAACTAAACCAAACAACCTACTAAACTAAACCAACCAACCTACTGAACTAAACCAACCAACCTACAAAACTAAACCAACCAACCTACCAAACTAAACCAACCAACCTACCAAACTAAACCAACCAACCTACTAAACTAAACCAACCAACCTACCAAACTAAACCAACCAACCTACTAAACTAAACCAACCAACCTACCAAACTAAACCAACCAACCTACTAAACTAAACTAACCAACCTACAAAACTAAACCAACCAACCTACAAAACTAAACCAACCAACCTGCCAAATTAAATCAACAACCTAGCAAACTAACCAACCAACTTACCAAATTAAATCAACCAACCTACAAAACTAAACCAACCAACCTGCCAAATTAAACCAACCAACCTACCAACTAAACCAACCAACCTACCAAATTAAACTAACCCACCTACAAAACTAAACCAACCAACCTGCCAAATTAAACCAACCAACCTACAAAACTAAACCAACCAATCTTCCAAATTAAACCAACCAACCTACAAAACTAAACCAACCAACCTACCACATTATACCAACCAACCTACAAAACTAAACCAACCAACCTACTAAACTAAACCAACCAACCTACAAAACTAAACCAGCCAACCTACAAAACTAAACCAACCAACCTGCCAAATTAAACCAACCAACCTACCAAACTAAACCAACCAACCTACCAAATTAAACCAACCAACCTACAAAACTAAACCAACCAACCTGCCAAATTAAACCAACCAACCTACAAAACTAAACCAACCAACCTACCAAATTAAACCAACCAACCTAGCAAACTAAACCAACCAACTTACCAAATTAAACCAACCAACCTACAAAACTAAACCAACCAACCTGCCAAATTAAACCAACCAGCCTACAAACTAAACCAAACAACGTAGCAAACTAAACCAACCAACCTACTAAACTAAACCAACCAACCTACCAAACTAAACCAACCAACCTACCAAACTAAACCAACCAACCTATTAAACTAAACCAACCAACCTACCAAACTAAACCAACCAACCTACTAAACTAAACCAACCAACCTACCAAACTAAACCAACCAACCTACCAAATTAAACCAACCAACCTAGCAAACTAAACCAACCTACCAAACTAAAGCAACCAACCAACCAAACTAAACCAAGCAACCAAGCAACCAAACTAAACCAACCAACCTACCAAACTAAACCAATCAGCCTACCAAACTAAACAAACAAACCTACCAAACTAAATCAACCAACTTACCAACCTAAACCGGCTAATCTACAAACTAATTTGTGATCAACCTACCAAACTAATCCAACAGACCTACCAAACTAAACCAACCAACCTACCAAACTAAACCAACCAACCTACCAAACTAAACCAACCAGCCTGCCAAACTTAGTTCAGTTTAGATTAGTCGACGGATCAACATCACGGCACACGAGTATAACCCATAAGTGCTCCGTTATACTCCTAACTCAAGTCCGAGTCCGGAGAAACCTAGCTCAGTGCACGAACTCCTAGCACTGGCGAGGATTCCAAAATACCTTGGGTAGATTTTTAACTCAAAATTTTGCCCGGGCAGCGCCGTTAGGCTTATAAGCTAGTCTACTTAGGATACTAGGTTACCAAACTAAACCAACCAACCTAACAAACTAAACCAACCAACCTAACAAGCTAAACTAACCAACCTAACAAACTAAACCGCCTAACCTCTAAACTAAACTAAACAACCTACCAAAACTAAACCAATGTACCTACCAACCTAAACCAACATACCCACCAGACTAAACCAACCAACCCACCAAACTGTACCAACCAAAAGCTAAACCAACCAACCTACCAGACTAAACCAATCAACCTCCAAACTAAACCAACCAACCTACCAAACTAAACCAGCCAACCTTCAAACTAAACCAACCAAACAACCAAAGTAAACCGACCAACCTACAAAACTAAACCAAGACATGAATTATTTTTGTTTCTTGTTTAATTGTTCGACCTTTAATTTCCAGGTCACACAATTTCGAATGAAAAGAAAACGTGTCTGCTATTTTGCTGAAATTAAGTGAAATAATTTAGATACCAACAAAAACCAAACCTCGAAGTGGAAGACAATTATTATTATTATTATTGTTTTCGAAGAGGAATAGCTGTAGGGGTTGCCAATTTTCTCTGCATAATTGTAAGGCTTCCGCCCTAATCACCAAATCTGGCCAAACGGTCGTCTTTCATTTCAGCACGAGTCGTGGTCATTGTGCTGGCCAACGATCGCGCGATCTGGCCTGGATGTATGGAAAATGTGGGCTGTTGAAAATAGTATCCGCTGGAAATGACGTCTTTATCACTAAATGGCCACGAGGTAATACCGATGAATCACCAGTACTCTACTAACGGCAAACGAGAAATGGTCCTTTTGCAGACGTGTGGAATGTAGGAGTTATAAAGACAAATTGTCTCTGAAGTGTTAATTTATGCGTGTTCGCCTTTTGACTTTTGTATGCAAAATAAAATGACAGCAATTTCTAATATGTGTTTGAAAAATGAATTAACATGCCGTTAATGCTTTTCCTTAAACCGGAGTCTCTTGACTTGGGGATAGTGATACGCGCAGTTTAATAATTTCGCGATATACTATGTCGATGGTTCCAAATCAGCCGTGCGCGACTTGGAAGCAGACAGCTTTGCCTGATTTCCATGGTAGTATAAGAAAACAATAACAAATTACTGAGCTTAAAAAATGGCATAGTATTTCGCAAGAGCCAATAAATGCTGGGCTTAATTGCAAGAACCTGCCGAGGATGTACAACTAACTAATCTTAATAGCTACGATGACTATCACCCCCTTACTGTCATCTATTACATTGAAGCTTATTTGTTTATTTTATTATTTGTTGTCCATCGCTCACTCACTCACTCATTCTCTCTCTCTCTCTCTCTCTCTCTCTCTCTCTCTCTCTCTCTCTCTCTCTCTCTCTCTCTCTCTCTCTAAGTCAATATCCCGGACATTTTGAAGGAAGCTAAGTCACAAAGACAACTTATCACAAACATCAGAAAGATGTCTTCATTTTTTTTTTTGGCCCATTGTGAAAAGACAAACAACTGGAACATGTTTATAACAACTGGAAAGTTGTAGAGAAAGACATCGTGAGAATAATCCATGACAGTCTTTGTATCATGGCATGGAATCGAGTCAGTCAACATACGAATTGACACATACCGTTGGAGTAGTATGATTGTCCATGCCTGTCGGCAAGACACTTGATGATGATGATCCCTTTCAATCCTTCTGGGTGAATGGGTCTACTGGTTTAGTACTTAAGTGTTTCAGAGGGAGGTATGTGTGAATGGGTCTACTGGTTTAGTACTTAAGTGTTTCAGAGGGAGGTATGTGTGAATGGGTCTACTGGTTTAGTACTTAAGTGTTTCAGAGGGAGGTATGTGTGAATGGATCTACTGGTTGAGTACTTACGTGCATCAGAGGGAGGTATGTGTGACCGTGTGAATGGGTCTACTGGTTTAGTACTTACGTGTATCAGAGGGAGGTATGTGTGAATGGGTCTACTGGTTGAGTACTTACGTGCACCAGAGGGTGGTATGTTTGAATGGGTTTATTGGTTTAGTACTTACGCGCACCAGATGGAGGTATGCGTGTAGGGGTCTACTGGTTTGGTACTTACGTGCATCAGAGGGAGGTATGTGTGAATGGGTCTACTGGTTGAGTACTTACGTGCATCAGAGGGAGGTATGTGTGAATGGGTCTACTGGTTGAGTACTTACGTGTATCAGAGGGAGGTATGTTTGAATGGGTTTATTGGTTTAGTACTTACGTGTATCAGAGGGAGGTATGTGTGAATGGGTCTACTGGTTGAGTACTTACGTGTATCAGAGGGAGGTATGTGTGACCGTGTGAATGGGTCTACTGGTTTAGTACTTAAGTGTTTCAGAGGGAGGTATGTGTGAATGGGTCTACTGGTTTAGTACTTAAGTGTTTCAGAGGGAGGTATGTGTGAATGGATCTACTGGTTTAGAACTTACGTGTGTCAGAGGGAGGTATGTGTGAATGGGTCTACTGGTTTAGTACTTAAGTGTTTCAGAGGGAGGTATGTGTGAATGGATCTACTGGTTGAGTACTTACGTGCATCAGAGGGAGGTATGTGTGACCGTGTGAATGGGTCTACTGGTTTAGTACTTACGTGTATCAGAGGGAGGTATGTGTGAATGGGTCTACTGGTTTAGTTCTTACGTGCACCAGAGGGTGGTATGTTTGAATGGGTTTATTGGTTTAGTACTTACGTGCACCAGATGGAGGTATGTGTGTAGGGGTCTACTGGTTTGGTACTTACGTGCATCAGAGGGAGGTATGTGTGAATGGGTCTACTGGTTGAGTACTTACGTGCATCAGAGGGAGGTATGTGTGACCGTGTGAATGGGACTACTAGTGTAGTACTTACGTGTATCAGAGGGAGGTATGTGTGAATGAATCTACTGGTTTAGTACTTATGTGTGTCAGAGGGAGGTATGTGTGAATGGTCTGTACTATTTGTTACTGTTCTAATTTTCCGGTATTAGTTGTAACTGTTCTAACTGTTACTATTCTAGTTGTTACTGTTCTAGTTGTTGCGGAACTAGTCGTTACTGTTCTAGTTATTGCGGAACTAGTCGTTACTGTTCTAGTTGTTGCGGAACTAGTTGTTACTGTTCTAGTTGTTACTGTTCTAGTTGTTGCGGAACTAGTTGTTACTGTTCTAGTTGTTACTGTTCTAGTTGTTGCGGAACTAGTCGTTACTGTTCTAGTCATTACTGTTCTAGTTGTTGCGGAACTAGTCGTTACTGTTCTAGTTGTTGCGGAACTAGTTGTTACTGTTCTAGTTGTTGCGGAATTAGTCGTTACTGTTCTAGTTGTTGGGGAACTAGTTGTTCTAGTTGTTATTGTTCTGGTTATAACTGTTCTTATTGTTGTCGTAGTTGGTATATTCCCTCACGTGCTCTGTTCCCTTCTCCAGTAGCCAACGAAGTGTCCCACAGCTAATAGGTACAAGCGGCAGCCTGGTCGTCCGTCTGGCTACATTTCCATCTACGAGTTGAATGTCCCACAGACCAGAACCGAACAGAGTACAGCACAGAACAGCCACTCTCAGCTTTCTTATTGAAGAGTACCCACATGACCTCAGGATCAGATTCTACATAGATGGGTCAGCAAAAACTGCGTGTGTCACAAAATGCTGTTAGAAATGGGGGAGGGGTGTCTATATAGAATACCCAAATAATGCTAGGGGCACAGCCAGAGTACCAACAGGAAAGTACTGCCTTAACTGTGATGCATACATCCTGGCAATGAAGATAACAACAGAGAATTTACGGAATACCAGTCATGGTGCACAGCCTGTGTTACTAAAAAAAAAAAAAAGTCGCTTAAAAGTCGACAGGGTCGACTTCATTGCACCGGGTTTTATCCCATATGGCTCGGTCTCTTTCCGCAGCACGGAAAGCGTCGCACAAAGCACGAACTCCGTAGCTTTTAGCGACGACCCACAGGAGTCTCCGAAACATTTAACTCGTAAACCGAAGGGCGCGGCCCGGAATCGAACCCACAACCTTCGGAGCACGAGTCAAACGGCTTGACCACTTCGCCACAGAGACTCCCTGTGTTACTATTGACAGATCAGTACTTGATACACTCCAATACTTGGGACACAGCTATCTGAATTAGCGTCCAGCGTAAAGTCACCATACAGTGGAGACCATTTCACTATGGATTATTCAGAAACGAGAGAGCTGGTTAACTAACTAAGGAAGGAGCAACAGAAGAGCAACCTGATATACAAGTCACATATCACCAAACGAAAAGAATCATCAAATCAATTAGAAAACCACCAGGACCAGCACAAAATGATTACTATTTTATGAACAGACAAAAACACATGATTATTCTACGTCTCAGAACAGGACAAAACCAATTACGCAACCACATGCATACACAATTCAAGATTGGATGCACATGTGGAATGACGACACAGACAGCAGATCACATACTCCAAGACTCCCTCGAATACGGCATATCTAGACAAACCTTCTGGTTTAGAGAAATAACTACAGAAGATACAGACAATCAATTTCAAGCGACGGAAAGAAGGAGCAAAAGAAGAAGTAACTGTTAATGTTTGTAAAAAAAATATTAGTCGTTAGTTTCAGGTTCATGAACTCCCTGTCAGTTTTTGGTGAATGGAGTAAGATATCGTGAACCGCTCTTTTCTGTAAGTAAGCAGGCAGGTAAATAATTAGGTTAGTAAGTCAGTAGGTAAGTAAGTAAGTAGGTAGATAAGTAGATAGGTAGGTAGCCTTTGATCTGGCATGCGAGCCAGAATATTTTACGGTGAGCCGTGCTGTGGCCATCGCTCCCAAGACGGCCAGAGGAAACGCTTTAAAGACACTCTGAAGATATCGCTCAAAGCTTTTGGAATCCTTCACTACAAATGGGAGACTGAAATTCATGGCGTACAGCATTACGCAAGGGTGTGGTCACTTGCGAAGCAATTTAGGAATGCAAGAGCTATGGGGGGAAAAAGGACTGAAAAAAAATAACCGAAAAAAAAAAGATTCTCCTAATCATTAATGGGACGTCAAGAATTCTTTGTCCACATTGTCACAGAATAAAAACTGTCAAAACTGTCATTTACTGCCAATATAGTACCTTGCGGTGTATCGCAAAGGGGGGGGGGGGGGGGGGGGGCGTCTTTGAACCTGAGGAATTATGGCCGCCTGGCTAGTGCAATCGACGCGAACTGTGCAAGGTAGAATTTTCTTTTTTCCCCCGACAGAAAAAAATCAGGGATCGAACCCTGGTCTCCCGAAGGAGAGTCCGGCGTCAGAATATTTCGAGCTAACATAGGCTTTACCAGCCACCTTAGAACTCACGCTCCAAACTTTCAACCCCACTGGATGAAATGAGTGGGCATCATCATACTTGATGGACAAACACCACCACAGATAGTTAGGTAGGTAAGTAAGTAGGTAGGTAAGTAAGTAGGTAAGTAAGTAAGTTAGTTGGTACGTAAACAGATATGTTTGTAGGTAAGTAAGTACGTAGGTAGGTATGTAAGTTAGTAGGTAAGTAAGTAGGTGTGTATGTAAGTAGCTAGGAAGGTAGGTAAGTAAATTGGTAGGATGTGAAAAGATAGATTTGTAATTAGTAAGTAGGTAGTTGGGTAGGTAACTAATTAGGTAGGCAGGTTAGCAAGTTAGTAGATAGATAGGTAAGTAGGTAGGTAGGCAAGTAGGTAATTAAGGGGCCATTTTACACGCCTGAGTGCATATTGCGTCTAGCCACTAAACTTATGCGACTCCTAGTCGTGACCCGATATTTGCTCATAAAAATAAACTCGGAAAAATTTGATTTTTGAGAGCGTACACTGAGAATTAAACGCGGAGTAATCAACAGTTTTCTTTAAAAAAAAATAATAATAAATAGGACAGCGCCAATTATAATGAAAATATGACGAGAAAGCATGACAGATAATGGAAAGGGAGCCATACAAAAAACCCATGTTGATCATTACGCAAGCCACGTGATTGGACAATGAGGCGACAGGTCCGGACACAATGGGAGTGAAGCCAACAGAGTTTGCGTCGCCCAAGACCTGGAGTAGCCTCATCACTGATCACACTGACACGATGAACGGGAAGCATGACTCACAGATTTCATCAAGTGGGTCCTCAAGTCGCTCACAAGATTAGTCTTGTAAAGGAGCAGCCCTCCCACATTTCCAGAATACTTCCGGTGCTGCGAGGAGACAGAAGTCAGGGCTCAGTATCCCTCCTTGTCTGATGTGTGAGGCTATGATATTGGATTTTGTTTGGTTGTCTCTCATAAGTGCGCAACCAAAATAAACTTTCTACACTAACACGAGTCGCCGTTGCCGATAGGATAAGAGCGGCGGCTCTTAAACTTCCGGTAGCGAGGATGGGTGTTCAGTCCAACATTAAGTTGGGGTATAATGAAGTTCTATAATGTAAGCAATGGCAAAATACTGAACGTAAATTTGCCTAGAAAATCAACATGGGTGAACGCCCTGCAAATGACATACAACATTTATAATTTAAAGAACATACAACATTTATAATTTAAAGGACATACTACATTTATAATTTAAAGGACATACAACATTCATAATTTAAAGGACATACTACATTTATAATTTAAAGGACATACAACATTTATAATTTAAAGGACATACTACATTTATAATTTAAAGGACATACAACATTCATAATTTAAAGGACATACTACATTTATAATTTAAAGGACATACAACATTTATATTTTAACACTGACATTACTATGTGGCATAATTTGAACCCTGCATCACAAGCTAAATTAACAAAGGTTTGCGGAGAATTTATTCTTTATTTGTAACTTGCTTTTAAGTTTATCAAATACTAGCTGACCCGGCCCGGCTTCGCCCAGTCCTTGGTGGGGAGCATCTCATTTAATTCATATAAGTAGTCATATAAGTTCCCGTTCCCGTTACCGACTGTCTGTCTGTCTGTCTGTCTGTCTGTCTGTCTGTCTGTCTGTCTGTCTGTCTGTCTGACTCGGCCCGGCATCGCCCAGTCCTTGGTGGGGAGCATCTCATTTAATTCATATAAGTAGTCATATAAGTTCCCGTTCCCGTTACCGACTGTCTGTCTGTCTGTCTGTCTGTCTGTCTGTCTGTCTGTCTGTCTGTCTGTCTGTCTGTCTGACTCGGCCCGGCATTCGCCCAGTCCTTGGTGGGGAGCATCTCATTTAATTCATATAAGTAGTCATATAAGTTCCCGTTCCCGTTACCGATCTGTCTGTCTGTCTGTCTGTCTGTCTGTCTGTCTGTCTGTCTGACCCGGCCCGGCATCGCCCAGTCCTTGGTGGGGAGCATCTCATTTAATTCATATAAGTAGTCATATAAGTTCCCGTTCCCGTTACCGACTATCTGTCTGTCTGTCTGTCTGTCTGTCTGTCTGTCTGTCTGTCTGTCTGTCTGACCCGGCCCGGCTTCGCCCAGTCCTTGGTGGGGAGCATCTCATTTAATTCATATAAGTAGTCATATAAGTTCCCGTTCCCGTTACCGACTATCTGTCTGTCTGTCTGTCTGTCTGTCTGTCTGTCTGTCTGTCTGTCTGTCTGTCTGTCTGTCTGTCTGTCTGTCTGACCCGGCCCGGCATCGCCCAGCTCCTGGTGTGGAGCATCTCATTTAATTCATATAAGTAGTCATATAAGCTCACGTTCCCGTTCCCGACTATCTATCTGTCTGTCTGTCTGTCTATCTGTCTGTCTATCTGTCTGATCCGGCCCGGCTTCGCCCAGCCCCTGATGGGGAGCATCTCATTTAATTCATATGAGTAGTCATATAAGTTCCCGTTCCCGACTGTCTGTCTGTCTGTCTGTCTGTCTGTCTGTCTGTCTGTCTGTCTGTCTGTCTGTCTGTCTGTCTAATCATTTATTGGTTGCAGTTAGAACAACCTTAGATAAACGAAGACCAACTTACAAAAAGCATTAGAAAGAGCACTTGAAAGATCTTTACATCTTCCCCAACAATTAACTTGGGTAAATGGAGCAGCGGCAGCAGCAGCAGAAGAAGAAGAAAAAGGAGTAGGAGCTGGGAGGAGGAAGAGGGAGGAGGAGGGAGGAGGAGGAGAAAGAGAGAAGAGGAGGATGGAGGAGGGAGAGGGAGGAGGGGGAGGAGAAGAGGAAGAGGGTAGGAGGTGGAGGAGGGGAGAGGAGGAGGAGGAGGAATATAACGCATATGCCTGTAGATTTAATAATGGCTGAAGTTGTTCCATGTCTTCTTAGAGTTGGCGACAGTGTAAAGAAATATAAAATCTTCAAACTTGATAGAGATAAGGTAACTATTATTTATTATTCTTTAAGCAAAAAAAGATGAGTTACAATGTTATGCATTATGCATTATTTTTATGAAAACTTTGAAAATGCCTTACAGATTGTATCATTATTTATTATAACTCATATGCCGGTACATAACTATGGACAAAGAGTTTATAAATCTTTGAAAACGATGCCACAATATGACTATAAGGTATACAGAAAAGTTATGCCCCTTGAAATAACTTTTACAGAGTTAAGTCCCCTGAGATATATGAAATTATAATGAAAAATGAAAAATGAAATAATATTGGGTAAGCAGCCGATTTCACACTAAAAAAATATGACAGTGGGCTGCGCTGGAATGAAAGGAAGACGTGTAGAAAATTTCATCTCAATCGGATGGGCCGTTCGCGAGCGCATAAAGGACATATGGACATACAGACAGACAGACAGACGGAGATCGCCTTTTATATATAAGATTATACAGTAGAATTGTTACACATACAAGCAAATACATACATACATAAGACAGCAGATGTCTGAAAGACCGGGATAGATCACAACATATCGTCATTGGACTGGGTTTAACGGAATTTAACTGAGATGAGTCAGTAACTAACATTACCGCACTCCGGACATTCCTATATGTGTTCCGTTCTCATCTTCAACAACCAGCGAGGAGTTCAGTACTAATGGTACCCGTTATATTCTGATTATGTGTCCGTTTGACCTTTTCTTTGAATGCTCAGTGTCGACCAGGTTCTCAAGTCACCCCAGGCAGCACCATTCCTCCCAAGCCAGGATGGTTTATCTGATCTTTCACACTATTCATATGATCCAAGAGGACCTTGATGTCATCTGCCTTATAGTGGACTAGTTAACAGTCTAAATAATTTAAACACATTCACGGGCTGGGTCTCTGCTTCCTTATTGTATAAAAACTCTGATGAACATGTTAAAATGCGACTTTTTTCTGCATTCAGGTTAAGATCGATACACTGGTTCATAGCATCAGCACTAGAACCTCAACACTGATGCAATTATACAGACATTCTAAAGATCATCAAGTGAGTTGATCTTTTAGTGTAATAGTGAAAAATGGGATCCAAAATATTATAAGAAGAAAAAGAAGAAGAGAAGAAGAAGAAGAAGAAGAAGAAGAAGAAGAAGAAGAAGAAGAAGAAGAAGAAGAAGAAGAAGAAGAAGAAGAAGAAGAAGAAGAAGAAGAAGAAGAAGAAGAGGAGAAGAAGAAGAAGAAGAAGAAGAAGAAGAAGAAGAAGAAGAAGAAGAAGAAGAAGAAGAAGAAGAAGAAGAAGAAGAAGAAGAAGAAGAAGATGAAGAAGAAGAAGAAGAAGAAGAAGAAGAAGAAGAAGAAGAAGAAGAAGAAGAAGAAGAAGAAGAAGAAGAAGAAGAAGAAGAAGAAGAAGAAGAAGAAGAAGAAGAAGAAGAAGAAGAGGAGGAGGAGGAGGAGGAGAA
The DNA here is from genome assembly GCA_014155875.1 of Cepaea nemoralis. Classification (NCBI taxonomy): domain Eukaryota; kingdom Metazoa; phylum Mollusca; class Gastropoda; order Stylommatophora; family Helicidae; genus Cepaea; species Cepaea nemoralis. The sequence goes on along the minus strand of JACEFZ010027511.1, from coordinate 57,584 downwards.
GAAGAAGAAGAAGAAGAAGAAGAAGAAGAAGAAGAAGAAGAAGAAGAAGAAGAAGAAGAAGAAGAAGAAGAAGAAGAAGAAGAAGAAGAAGAAGAAGAAGAAGATGAATGAAGAAGAAGAAGAAGAAGAAGAAGAAGAAGACGAAGAAGAAGAAGAAGAAGAAGAAGAAGAAGAAGAAGAAGAAGAAGAAGAAGAAGAAGAAGAAGAAGAAGAAGAAGAAGAAGAGGAGGAGGAGAAGAAGAAGAAGAAGAAGAAGAAGAAGAAGAAGAAGAAGAAGAAGAAGAAGAAGAGAAGAAGAAGAAGAAGAAGAAGATATGATGAAGAAGAAGAAGAAGAAGAAGAAGAAGAAGAAGAAGAAGAAGAAGAAGAAGAAGAAGAAGAAGAAGAAGAAGAAGAAGAGGAGAAGAAGAGGAAGAAGAAGAAGAAGAAGAAGAAGAAGAAGAAGAAGAAGAAGAAGAAGAAGAAGAAGAAGAAGAAGAAGAAGAAGAAGAACAACAACAACAACAACAACAACAACAACAACAACAACAACAACAACAACAACAACAACACGAAGACGAAATCATGAAGACGAAATCAACAACAACACGAAGACGAAACCATGTAAATTTAAAATGTAACAAGTAGGTAGGATGAAATTCCGCAGACACACAAGGAATAAACACCGAATGTTCCTCTTAAGGACTATCCTTGAAGACTACGGGACACAATGACACTTGCTTGAAAATACCATAACCATGTATCCCTCGAGCCAAAGTAAAGTAAGAAACCACGAAGGTATATCAGATATATTCACAGTCAATACAGGAGTGAGACAGCGATGTGTGCTCTCTCCAACACTTATATCTATCTTTTTCTTCTTATAGTCCATACAGTCCTTAGTGTTGGTGATCATGTCTTTCCACGGCTTAACTTTAATATAGACAGACTATCGAAAGAAGCAAGCCTTGAGAGAGCTGATTCAGTGTAGGTCAACATGGCCGAATAGATAATTACACTTGTTCTTAAACATCCGGTGTGCTGATGCCTTGGTAAATGGTTCGACCCCTATACCGGACAGCTGGACTAAAATGTTGACCTATCGTCTTTGACTTGGGGACGTAAATTACAAGTACCTCTGAAGTTGAAGAGGGTTCGCCTGATGGTGAGGGACACTTTAATCAATCAATCAATCATGTGCCATGCCGGAAAACGTGGGCGGTCATGACTCACCATTTCATTCGATCACAAGAGTCGTGGATCAGCTCAGAGTTCCTGTCTCGTCCATGCCAGGTGGCATGCCATCTAGGTATTTACTTCTCAGGTCTTCCCCTTGGTCTCTTCGCTTCGATCGTGCCAGTCGTCATTAAGTTCTCCAAGTCATTTCTTCTCATAACATGTCCAAAAAATGTTGACTGTCTGCGTCTAATGTCTCTAATCACTTTACGATCTTCATTTGTTTCTTGAAGGACTTGTTCATTGGTTTTTTTTCTGTCTGTCCATAGTATTCTTTGCATTTTTCTCAGAAACCACTTTCCACAGCCATCAGATGTTTTTCAGCTTGTCTGCTCATTATCCACGCTTCACATCCATACAAAAGTACAGGTTCCATGAAGCACTTCAACACTCTTTTTCTCGTTTCAGTTGATATCTTTTTATTGGTGAGTATGTTTTTCGTCTTGCAAAAGGCTACCTTCGGAAAGGCAAGTCTTGTTTTAATTTCTTCAAGGCATCTCCCATCAGATGGATGACTGTTCCGAGATACCTGTACCGATTCACTTGTTGAAGAATATGCCCATTTACTTGTATATTACATTGCAGTTTTTCCTTCTTCCCAGTGACGACCATAATCTGTGTCTTCTTACAATTCAAATCTAACCCTAGTTGTTCACTGTGGGCAACAACCGCATCTACTAAATGTTGCAGGTCATGTTCATTGTTTGCAATCAATGTTATTGATGCCTCGTCCCCCAATGTTGATTACTTCCATATCTTCTATATTTCTGAAAATATTTTCACTGTACAGGGAAAACAGATCTGGAGACATTACACATCCTTGTTCTCACACCTCTCTTAATAGGCTGATATTGGCTTACTTCATTATCAACTCTTATGGCAGCTTTTTGTTTGCAATATATGTTTTTTACAAGTCTAAGGTCTTTTCCATCAATCTGTAGATCCTCAAGCATCCTTATCATGTTGACATGTCTCACTTTATCGAAAGCCTTTGTGTAGCCATTGTCTCCTCAAAAAGGAGATCCTCTGCCTACCGTCATGAAGCTGGAGGCAATAACCTACAACTACCTGTCGGCTGCTCTTCAACTTCATCCACCACCTGCACACATGGCTTCACGTAACCCTGATCGGTGGGCTAAACAGGTACTCCACCTTGCCCAAGGATGTCCCGTAAGATAGTGGAAGGAAGGAGGCACCTTACTTTTCCTTTGATAGGGGATACCCCTACCCCGCCACCCCGAGATATGAAGTTAACCTTAGTTGTGAAATTTTTTTTATTGTCACTCGTACTATATTGACTTAAAAATCATGCCTGGGTTCAGAGAGTTAATTTAGAAGCATTCGCCCCGCTAGCCTACGGGACACCCTTGGGCCCTAAATAGTAACTACTTAACATGAAAATGCCCTAAATAGTAACTACTTAACATGAAAATGCACGAAATAGTAACTACATAACATGAATATGCACGAAATAGTAATTACATTACATGAAAATGCATGAAATGGCAACTACATAACATAAAAATGCACGAAATAGCAACTACATATCATGAAAATGTACGAAATAGAAACTACATAACATATGAAAATGCACGAAATAGTAACTAGATAACATGAAAATGCACGAAATAGTAAGTATATAACATGAAAATACACGCAATTGCAAATACGTTAACATGAAATTGCACGAAATTGCTACTACATAACATGAAAATGCACGAAAGAGCAACTATACTACATGAAAATGAACTGGAAGAGCAACAATATAACCACCATGCAAATGCACTGAAAAGCAGCTACACAACACGAAAGCATCGTGTCCACTCTTTGCTGTTGTGTTTCGTAAATTCTATCGATCATTCTGCGACTTCAACTAGATAATTACAGACAACAGAAAATGCCAAGTCCAATTATCGTGGGGCGGTTACGCCAGCGACTCTTGTTAATGTGTTACATTAAGATTTTTTGAGGAGTGTCCAAAAAACGAAACACTCCAAAATCTTCAACATTACGCGTTGAAAAAACCCCGCTGTGGCTTCTATGAAAAGACATGAAATGGAACAGTGAACAGTTTCTACAATCAACACTAATTACCGCAGCAAGACTAATAGGCTAACACGAGAAATAAGTTGATGGGTATTGATCAACGTTCACAGTAGACAAGGAGATAAAGAGGTAGAAACCCAGGATGCATTCGGCAAGTGAACCATTAACATGTTCAGACCTGCCAGAATTCGAGCTCGTTACCTGTAAATGTTAACATGGCTGACAGACCTGTTAAGTCGAAGTACACGTGTATTTATGTGGACACGATTTCCACTGTATCTATAACTGTACATTTTTCTTGTGTCTACTTTCCTCTGATTTGGGGGAGAGTGACAGTGTAGCTCAGAGGTACGACTTATGAGAAGACAGAGAGAAGAATGTCAGACGGGCCTGCGTGCCCAATTCTTAACCCTATGAAAATAAAGTTTGTTCGTTCGTTCGTTCGACGTACGCCCCATACTCGAGCACATCTGGTTTGTTTCGCGGTGTGGATTAGGAGTTTTTTTTTTTTTTTACAAAATAAGACAAGAATGAAATATTAACACCTCATCCTAGAGTAGCGGATCGGACGCCTAACCATCTTGGACCAGGGCGAAAATCTTGTACAACAAGTGTGCACGCTGCTGCTTCTTCTGCTGTTCTTGATTCCCCTGTGGAGCATAAGCTCTAAACAAGTGGTTCTCAACCTTTTTTGGCCCGTGCCTCCCCTTCACCATATTTTCAGAAAGTCATTCCCACCTTTCGTATTTCCTACCTAAAAATCCCGTCCCGTCCCTACACAGTATACGTAATAATGGAAGCCAAATTTAATAGCAAATACTAAAACAAGTCTAAACATCCACACAAAACATGATTTGTGGGTCTACTTACTTTATAAATTTAATTTTAGAAGGGTGAGACGTACAGAACCGTACAGTTTTTTTCCGCGTTTCCATCCTGTTTCATGATATTGCGGTCAACACCAGCATCTTTCAGCTGTATGTTGATTCCTAGGCTAGATTACGCTCATAAGCACGCCACGACTTTCTGAGCGACCGGCTCCATACTCTCGTAAGTCACTGGCGCGACTCGAACCCCTTCAGATTCTCGTGCACTCACGTTAACCACGAGAGTAGTCGGGGTTACGGAGAAAGCTGCTAACCCCTCAGCCAGGAAGACCGGCACAGAACCGTGCAGTATGAAGGGAAAAACAATATCAAGTAATCGGTTCTTGTATTAACGCGATCTTGAAATAATCTTAATTCCCCCCCCCCTCCACCACCACCCCCGGAAACCCTAAAATTCCCCCTGGGGGGGGGGGGAATTCCCCACCAGTTGATAACCACTGCTCTAAACGAACTCACGTCATCCCGCCCTGTCCTGTGCCATCTCCTGCAGTTTCCTCCATGTCCTCCCTATATTATTAATCTCTGTATCTAGTTCCCTTCTCTAAATCTTTCTTTAGGTCTCCTATTTCATGTGTTCTGTATGCTCCACTGAGCAAACTTTCTAGTTCATGTATTCTCATGTTTTCTCAGTGTGTGTTCTTTGCAGCGTCATCACCGTTCCCTCATCTGTGGACTGGAATCTGTCTAGTTCTCTGCCTATGCTCCACATGAGTGATTCTGTCCTACCATGACATCCCTTTTTTCTGCACAGGCAAGAGTTGATGAATGTTTGTAGTTTATTAGTTATGTTTTTGCTGAGATGTGTTCTAACAGAATTCAAATGTAAAGTGGCAACGTTAAAATCCAGTCAGTGACACAATTCCCAACAACTCCAGAAGTATGTAACAGCAACTTGAAGGCCGGCATTCATGTAATTGAAGGCATACTTTATTTGCCTGATAACAAGTCAGTTGCAATCTCCAGACGATTAATAAAAATATGACAAGATATGTTTACCGGGCCTGTAATTGCCAGGCGGGACGGTAATTACAATAATATATAATAATATACATCGCTGAAGGTGCTAGACCCTAATAACTATCAATTCATGTCCCGGTCCTTCTCTCATTCCCAATCAGGATAGATTTCACCTTGCCGTGGCTTCCTAAGTTCCTTTGTGATATGTTGACATCTGTCCATTATTTCGTACTCATATATATATAACGTTGATAAATATTCTCATGATCCCCTGCAATATGTGTTGGCCATGAAAACGTTGTCCTGCCAGTAAATATCTTCCACGTTCGAGATAAGCTTCAACGTGCTGCCTCTCTTGTCCAGCTCTCTGATCTGAATGCCCGTTGTTATTGACAAACAAACTGATGTGATCGCCGTTTTACGTCAGGCGCTTAGATTTATGTACATTTTGGTTCGGGAGTTTTGCTTCCTCTTTCTTTTGCGTCATGTGCTCTGCGCTACGACTTGGCAGTTCTGTTCTCTGGCTTTGAACTCAAGCGTAGTCCACACACGTGCTACTAAACCCAGAGCATTGGACTGATTTTTGCGTGTGGGTTAATTTTCCCAGTTACCAGTGTCCCTCGCCATCAGGCCAACCAACTCTAACTTCAGAGGTACTTGTAATTTACGTCCCTAAGTCAAGGACGGGAAGTCCACAATTTAGTCTACCTGACCAGTGTATGGATCGAACCCACTACCTCGGCAGCAGAACATCGGATGTTTAAGAACGATTGTTCTTACCCATTCGGCCATGCTGACCTCCTAGTTTATTTGTCATTGTTTTAGTCGTGCTTCTTGCTTTTGATCCATTTAGAAAGCTGCGCACATAAAAAATCTCACGAAACTCAATGGAGTTTGCACAGAACAGACTTCCCAGGCAACATTTCATAAAAACTAGAATGTCGGATTCTCCTTCGGGAGACCCGGGTTCGAATCCTCGGTAAGGTGTGGAGTTTTTTTTTTTTTTCTATCGGGGGGCAAAAAGAAAACTCTAACCTGCATAGTTCGCGGTGACTGCACTAGCGAGGTGGCTTTAATTCCTCAGGCTCAAGACCCCCCCCCCTCCCCCCCTCCCTCTCCATTGTCATACGCAGCTTTTTTTACCCACGAACTCTGGCTGTGTGGCGAAGGACGCAATTAGTAATCCTGCATACCGCGTTCAAAACACAACTGCTGGCCATTTGGGAGCAGACCACCTTGTCTTGGCTTTCATACAATGGTATGAATGCAGGTCGTTCAGAAAGCAAGAGCAAACTGCTGAACGTAAGCTTACCAATAAATCACTAACAGACCAAAACAAAAATGCTGGAGTTGACTGCGATGTCCTGTAAAGGATGTGCAACTAACTTTAACCCAGGAGCAGAATAATCATAGCTTGTACGATACTGGTATACACGCATGTGGATCCTCGTAGGTGCTGCCGGGCTCGGGTATTGAGCTGAGACTCTCCTTGAATGTAGGGCGGCCATCTTTAAACTGGCCTTATGACGTCACCATGTTCGTCTGTACCGTGATGTCACATGATTAACACTCTTGACATCCTTAGCAACAATATAGACAGATTACAAGACAATGGCATGGTTATTGTAATTTATGTCATACTTTTAAGGTTTTCACGTGAAGCTCCCTCGTACACTTCTTTAAGAAAGGGACAAACTATGCTTCTTTGGGGGGGGGGGGAGGGGGGGGGGTTTACATAACGAGAAGAAGTGCATTGGAGAACATCCCTACGACCGGAATGATCAGTAGAAAAAAATGCAGATGCAGACAGAGAACATGATGCAAGATGGTCTAAGATGATGGAGTGGATGAACATCATCAGTGGAATTGATCCAAACACCAAGGACCGAGATCTATAGAGAGACATGAATGCATAGGTCACTTTGCAAGGCACATAATGATGATGATTACAAGAACAACAATTCATATTTAGGAATCACAATTGAAAACAACAACAACAACAACAACAACAACAACAACAACAACAACAACAACAACAAAAGCAACAACAACTAATAATAATAATTGTAACTCACATCACGAAAAGCTGTAAATATAAAAGTAGAAATATGAGAATTCTTTTTTTGTTTTGTTCGCATATCCTTTACCGGACATCGCTGTCAACATCAGCCTCTTTCAGCTGATTGTTTATTTCTTGGCAAGATTACGCTCGGTAGTTTGCCACTGCTTTCTGAGCGACCGGCTCACATACCCCGTAAGTCACCGACGTGGAGAGAACCGCTATCAATTCTCTCGCACCTCACGTTACTCACGAGAGTATACGTGATTACGGAGAAAGTCGTGTAAACACTAGACCAGGGAGACCGGCATTCTTTAACTACACCATATAAACAATAGAAGTTTAGGGTGTATTTCTTCCGTTCCAAGTTTTGTATTCACCCTGTGTGGAGTGGTGAAAGAGTACTGTTCTCAGACCATACAGAGGACATGCCACACACAGCGAATGTGTGACCTCAATCTATATCTATAAAAGAGACTGTGTGTGGTTAGCTATGTATTGGATGGGTTCGATAACGGTACATCCGATTCAGATGACATTTTCTACACGTCTTCCTTTCATTCCTGTGCAACAGACTGTAATAGTTTCTTAGTGCAAAATCGGCTACTTACTTAATAACATTTAATATTTCATTTTTCATTATATAATTTCTATATAGCAAGGGGACTTCACTCTAGAAAAGTTATTTCAAGGGGCATAACTTTTAATAACATTTCTATATACTTTATAGTCATATTGTTGGACTTACTTGCACTATTGTTAAACTCTTTGTCTATAGTTATTTACAGGCATATGAGTTATAATAAATAATGATATAATCTTTAAGGCATTTTCAAAGTTTTCATAAAAATAATGCATAATGCATAACATTGTAACTCATCTTTTTATGCTTAAAGAAGTTATCTACAGTCATGTAGGTGATTTAAAACATTTTCATTAAAAATAATGGATGGTGTGTGGAAGGACATTCTTTTAAGTTACTGTGCGCCAGGAGCTGGGCGAAGCCACGCCGGGTCAGATAGATAGACAGATAGACAGACAGAACGGGAGCTTATTTGACTACTTATATGAATTAAATGAGATGCTCACCACCAGGGACTGGGTGAAGCCGGGCCGGGTCAGCCAGACAGACAGACAAAAAAACAAGCAGACAGACAGACAGACAGACTGATAGATAGATAGATCCCCTCCAGGGCCTGGGCGAAGCCGGGCCGGGTCAGCTAGTGCTATATAAAGAAGCCGATAAAGCACTATTAGAGTGGGAAGTTGTGAGTTCTAGAATAATAAACTCAACAAACAGAACCACAATATAGAAAATAAACATGAACCTGCTCCAGTGTTATCTACCAACACATGACAAGGAAAAATCAGTTATGGAGGAATTTTTCATAAAACTTCGTAGCACTATAGGCAATCAAATAAATATCAATACCATAATTTTTGTGGGTGACTTTAATGCCAAAATAGGATCAGATAACATGTGAAGAGACCATGGGAATCACGACAATGGACAATTATTATCCAATGTTTGCGCTGCACAGTCTGGGATTCTGCGATATGTAGCACGTTGTTTTTCATCCACCTCCTCCATTGTTTTCATTTTTTTCCACCTGTCCGTTCTTCTCATCCCGTTATTATGCCTTAAAGTAGTCCTACCCGTGTTTATATGTTATTTTTTGTGCATTTGTTTGCTGATGAAGGCTAATCAACGCAACATCCCATATTTTTTTGTAATGTTTCTGTAAAGCTGCATTACTTTGTGTTATTTTATACTGGTTACCTTTCCACAGCTTTACCGCAGTTCCACTAATTTCACTCTACTATAACTTCTTTTAAACTTGGAAACCAAATGCAACCTAGGACATCTCAGAAATCAAGAAACAAAGAAACAGTTTATGGCCACTCTCCAATAAATATCAGATCTTGCGACAGGTAGTGGACGAGGTGCGCACGGGAAACTGCTGTCAACATGTTAAAAGTATTTGAAAGGAATCATGTAACAGAAGTCCTTTGATGCAGCGAACGAAAACATAACGCATGGAGAACGCCAGAAAACCTTAATAAAATAGAATAAAGAAACAAAAATGCAGACTGAAATAATAGGAAAACCAGTTTCTAAATTCAGAGCCCAGGAAAAATACACAGCAATTAATAAAGACATTAAGAGCGGAAAACGGGGAAGGGCGGAGAAAGACAATATTTAGATGTCCTTGAAAAAAAAAAGAAAAAAAAAAGGCATAAGATGCAGCATTCAGAGACATTTATACAACCACAAGAAAATTAGTAGGAATATATTAATCAATCGAATGGAATTACAAAGTCCGAGTAGTAACAATGGAAAAGATCTCACTTGCATTACTGATCTGATTAACAGGTGTGCTGAATACTTTGAGGAGCTTCTGAATAGACCAGTCTAAAATATTTCTTCAGATATCCCGCAGAAGTGGAGCCTGATATTGACTGGGAGAAATCACAAAAAGAAGTAATTAGAAAAGCTATCAAACTTCAGAAGGATGGAGACGCTTTTCGTCCAGGTGGTATCCCAGCAGAAGTTAATAATACCCATGGAACATCTCACAAATTATTTAGAAGAGTCTGGGATACCAAAAGAAAACCAGCAAATTAGAGAGAAAATAATATTTTTGACGCTACCAAAGAAAGAATTCTGTAGGAATTCGAACATTATAGACACATATTTTTATTGTCAGTAACTAGAATGAAAAAAATAACATTATACATTATCATTCTGTAGACATTAAGAGATGACATTTGGAAACAACAGGTTTCCGACCACACAGGTCCTGCATTGACCAGATAACCACATTACATTTAATAATAGCGAAATACACAGAACCAAGCACTCTGCCTTAAGATGACTTTGTGGACTATGAAAAGTCTTCGACATCATTGATAAAGAATCCCACTGGAAATTGTTGAGGCACAGAAAATCACTAACTTAATATACCTTACAACGATAAGTTAAGTTAGATGAACATCCATTAGAGGACGTCGAAGTCAGCCCCAACATTTCTTTGCTGTTTGTGATATCTTGTCAAGTTTGAATTCAGTAGTTTGCCATTGATTTCTGAACGGCCGACACCCATATCATTTAATAAAAAAGCAACCCAAGGCGATCAGCTGCCTAATTGACCGCAGCTTGTTACAAATGCGGTATGCTTGAATACAAACTTCGCCCGTAACCTCTTCGCTGCTGAGCCGGCAAAGGTAACATACCAAGAAATAACAACAGTTAGGTTTGTGTAACTCCTGCGAAAAAGTGAGATATACTCAACACAGATACATTTTACATACCTTACAACGATATACTCAACACAGACACAGTTTACATACCTTACAACGATATACTCAACACAGACACAGTTTACATACCTTACAAATGTATACTCAACACAGACACAGTTTACATACCTTACAACGATATACTCAACACAGACACAGTTTACATACCTTACAACGATATACTCAACACAGACACAGTTTACATACCGTACAACGATATACTCAACACAGACACAGTTTACATACCTTACAACGATATACTCAACACAGACACAGTTTACATACCTTACAACGATATACTCAACACAGACACAGTTTACATACCTTACAAAACGATATACTCAACACAGACATAGTTTACATACCGTACAACGATTTACTCAACACAGACACAGTTTACATACCTTACAACAGTATACTCAACACAGACACAGTTTACATACCGTACAACGATATACTCAACACAGACACAGTTTACATACCTTACAACGATATACTCAACACAGACACAGTTTACATACCTTACAACAGTATACTCAACACAGACACAGTTTACATACCTTACAACGATATACTCAACACAGACACAGTTTATATACCTTACACCGATTTACTCAACACAGACACAGTTTACATACCTTACAACGATATACTCAACACAGACATAGTTTACATACCGTACAACGATTTACTCAACACAGACACAGTTTACATACCTTACAACAGTATACTCAACACAGACACAGTTTACATACCTTACAACGGTATACTTAACACAGACACAGTTTACATACCTTACAACGGTATACTTAACACAAACACAGTTTACATACCTTACAACGATATACTCAACACAGACACAGTTTACATACCTTACAACGATATACTCAACACAGACACAGTTTATATACCTTACACCGATTTACTCAACACAGACACAGTTTATATACCTTACACCGATTTACTCAACACAGACACAGTTTATATACCTTACAACGATATACTCAACACAGACACAGTTTACATACCTTACAACGATATACTCAACACAGACACAGTTTATATACCTTACACCGATTTACTCAACACAGACAGTTTATATACCTTACACCGATTTACTCAACACAGACACAGTTTATATACCTTACAACGATATACTCAACACAGACACAGTTTACATACCTTACAACGATATACTCAACACAGGCACAGTTTATATACCTTACACCGATTTACTCAACACAGACACAGTTTATATATCTTACACCGATTTACTCAACACAGACACAGTTTATATACCTTACACCGATTTACTCAACACAGACACAGTTTATATACCTTACACCGATTTACTCAACACAGACACAGTTTACATACCTTACAACGATTTACTCAACACAGACACAGTTTACATACCTTACAACGATTTACTCAAAACAGACATAGTTTACATACCGTACAACGATTTACTCAACACAGACACAGTTTACATACCTTACACCGATTTACTCAACACAGACACAGTTTACATACCTTACAACGGTATACTCAACACAGACACAGTTTACATATCTTACAACGATATACTCAACACAGACACTGTTTACATACCTTACAACAGTATACTCAACACAGACACAGTTTACATACCTTACACCGATTTACTCAACACAGATACAGTTTACATACCTTACACCGATATACTCAACACAGGCACAGTTTACATACCTTACAACGATATACTCAACACAGGCACAGTTTACATACCTTACAACGATATACTCAACACAGGCACAGTTTACATACCTTACAACGATATACTCAACACAGACACAGTTTACATACCTTACAACGATTTACTCAACACAGACATAGTTTACATACCTTACAACGATATACTCAACACAGGCACAGTTTACATACCTTACACCGATTTACTCAACACAGACACAGTTTACATACCTTACAACGATATACTCAACACAGGCACAGTTTACATACCTTACAACGATATACTCAACACAGACACAGTTTACATACCTTACAACGATTTACTCAACACAGACACGGTTTACATACCTTACAACGATATACTCAACACAGACATAGTTTACATACCTTACAACGATATACTCAACACAGACACAGTTTACATACCTTGTAGTGAAATACTGAAGAGTTAACGATTCCGAGATGGACGACTGTATATACCCGACTACCCAGGTAGGAGAAGGGTTAACAAAGGAGTGACCAGGCGCATGTGTTTCTAGGTCAAGACCCAGAATGAGGCCAACAGTACAGGTAAAATGTCGCGTGGAAAAATTGGTTTGCAACAAAGACAGACAGCATTATTGGATAGCATATTGCGGTCTGAATGTATGAAGAATGGAAACGGTTCAGAGCTGGAATTTTCCACTAAACAATGATAATGCAGTCTGAATGCGAGGGGTCCAGCAATGTCAAGGACTATGCGGCAAAAATGACCGATATAAAGAGTGGCTACGTCTTTGTGTGGAGAGAAGGTGTTTCTTAGGTTTCGGGAGAGAAGGATTATGGAAAGGGATGTGCGGCGTTCCGAAGAACGTTTGTGTATTTATGGTGCATTAGTACTCCCAATTCAGTAAAGGATGTTTATAAGGTATTAATTTAGTATAGTATAGTGGTAGCATAGGAATATAGATGTGCGTGTATTACCTTTATCATTACCTTCTATTAGTGGATGGTTTAGACTGGGGTAAATTCTTGTGTCTTATGCGGATGTTCACTTCGGAAGCCTTGTCATTATGGCTGGAGAAGGACCCTTGCATAAGTAGGAGTAAGGGGCGGATGCTTATCACGGTATTTGTTATCCTTCCACACAGGTTCCACTCTCCTAGTGAAATCAGAGAAGAGATGAAGAATACTCCAATTGAACAACTAAAGTACTTACTTAGAACAAAACAAAACATGGACATGTTTGAAGATGGAAAAAAAAATGATTAAAGTAAAGTAAAATCCGGAACACGGTATGCTCAACCGAATATACCACTAAGGCCCTGAAAGGGAAGAGAGGTTAACCTGTGGCAAGCAGGGATACTTAAAACTACAGACAGTTGATAGGTATAATGAAGAAAGAATAGACAAGTAAGAACAGTGCTATTACTAAAAGACTAATAGAAGAACTGTGACGATGTGGTGGTTTTTCGATGATGGATACTTACAGTCATGAAACAGATTCAGGTGCATTCATAAACTTACGGGACTTTTATTATGGTACCTTAACTCAGTGGTGAACGGTTTTTGTTTTTTACATTCAATCACGGATTACCATCAGATTCAAGCATAAGGATCATCCCGGGTGAGCTCTGTCCTGTTTGATGTGCTGTCCTGTGATCTTGAAGAATGAATGGCGAGAAGTAACGCAGCTGATAGACATTCAGAGTTCATTCTGGCACCAACCATAGAATACACTAGCAACTACATAGACAATCTCCATACCTACACCAGACATAGTTTTTTTAAATTAATAAATCTTTTATCTTATCGTTGAAAGGAACTGTTGTCGGAGTATGTGTTGAGGGAATAATAGAGAGAGTGAAAGAAATAGATATATGGAAGGAAAGACATAAGAGAGGAGTGTAGACCAAAGTCAGTCAATAATCCCAACAGATAATAAGTTTAAAGATGTGCTTGTTGAGTCCAGTCTTCTCTCGGGAATTTTAACATAGGACATACCTTACAACGATATACTCAACACAGACACAGTTTACATACCTTACAACGATATACTCAACACAGACATAGTTTACATACCTTACAACAGTATACTCAACACAGACATAGTTTACATACCTTACAACGATATACTCAACACAGACACAGTTTACATACCTTACAACAATATACTCAACACAGACACAGTTTACATACCTTACAACGATTTACTTAACACAGACACAGTTTACATACCTTACAACAGTATACTCAACACAGATACAGTTTACATACCTTACAACGGTATACTCAACACAGACATAGTTTACATACCTTACAACGATATACTTAACACAGACACAGATTACATACCTTACACCGATTTACTCAACACAGACACAGTTTATATACCTTACACCGATTTACTCAACACAGACACAGTTTATATACCTTACACCGATTTACTCAACACAGACACAGTTTACATACCTTACAACGATATACTCAACACAGACATAGTTTACATACCGTAAAACGATTTACTCAACACAGACACAGTTTACATACCTTACAAATGTATACTCAACACAGACACAGTTTACATACCTTACAACGGTATACTTAACACAGACACAGTTTACATACCTTACAGTATACTCAACACAGACACAGTTTACATACCTTACAACAGTATACTCAACACAGACACAGTTTACATACCTTACAACGGTATACTTAACACAGACACAGTTTACATACCTTACAGTATACTCAACACAGACACAGTTTACATACCTTACAACAGTATACTCAACACAGACACAGTTTACATACCTTACAACGATATACTCAACACAGATACAGTTTACATACCTTACAACGATATACTCAACACAGACACAGTTTACATACCTTACAACGATATACTCAACACAGGCACAGTTTATATACCTTACACCGATTTACTCAACACAGACACAGTTTACATACCTTTCAACGATATACTCAACACAGACACAGTTTACATACCTTACAACGATATACTCAACATAGACACAGTTTACATACCTTACAACGATATACTCAACACAGACACAGTTTACATACCTTACAACGATATACTCAACACAGACACAGTTTACATACCTTACAACGGTATACTCAACACAGACACAGTTTACATACCTTACAACGATATACTCAACACAGGCACAGTTTACATACATTACAACGAAGCACACAACAGTAAACGTAAATCACAGGGAAAGGGGGGGGGGGGTTAAAATAAAAATAAGTATATTTAAAGTCGCTGTAAAAAAGGGATTTTAAGTATACTTATTTTTATTTTTATTTTTTAAATAGTATAATATGTATACTACGACACATCGAACGACGTTTTGATTATACAAATCTTTCCCAGGAACAACACAAACAGATCTAAAGACATCATGAAATTAATAAAATGTAATATAAGCCAAGAAAGAAAGCACAGACTTTAAGGGAAAACTAAACCAACATAAAATTTATTAAAGAAAGAAGTAAGGAAGGAAATAAGGAATAAAGATAAAAAATTCTAAAACAATATTACATGCTTATGTTCAAGTATATATATTAGATGGCTCATAATCTCATCTCATCTTGTTCTTCGTGTTCCTTGCGTTGTCGAGGTGAAGAATAAACAGCAGGAGAGTGCCCGTTTATAAGATTCATATATCGAGATTTCCATGGACTCCGTTAGTCCGTCTGTCCATCGTTTTCACGATGGACCTCTGATTTTCTAAATATAAAAGGGGTCTTCTAAACGGGCGATAAGTAACTCCAGACAGGAAAACTCTGGTGGAAGCGGCTTTATCTCATCAAATTTGCGTAGTGCAAGGAAAGTCTACTGAACAATGTATTGCTTAAAGATAATACCGGGGGGTCTTCTCCGTGACTATATGTTGTGTTTTGTGTATGTATTTGTTTGCTGATGGAGGCTAGACGCCGCAACGTCCTGTATGTGTCTTAATCCTGTTCTGTAAAGCTGCATTACTTTGTGTTATTTTATATTGTTTACATTTCCACAGCTTTACTGCAAATCCACCAAATTTTATTTATATTCTTTAACGATAATACTGGCCTGTCTCTCTGGCCGAGGGGTTACACCACTTTCTCCGTAATCCGTTTATCTAGCAGTCTCGTAGCGGGCGAGAACTGGAAGCGGTTCTACCCCTGCTGGTGACTTGCGGGATAACTGAGCCGGCCGCTGAGAAAGCAATGGCAAACTACTGAGCGTAATCTTGCCAAGAAATCAACAGACAGCTGAAAGATGTTGCTGTTGACAGCGATGTCCTGTAAAGGATATGCGAATTAAAAAAAAACGAAAAAAAAACGATAATACCAGAGTAAGAAATGACCAGCCCACTGAGCTAAACATGCAGAGGAAGACATGAAACACACGGAGAACAGAACTAGATACAGATAAGAATAATATGGTGTGGACATGCAGTGAGGTGGGATAGATAGTAAAGATTAGGACGGCATGGTATGAATTGATTGAGGGACTACGATCCATTAGTAGATAAAGTACCGAGTGATAAAATCACCGCCGCGGAGCAAGAACAAACAAGAACGTCCGATTGTCAGAAGTCGTCCCCTGTTCGCCGATTGTTTCAACCTTTTACCATCATGACACTCTCTGGAGCGAAAAAAAGGGAGAGGGGGGGGGGGGAAGGAGAGGGGGGGGGGGGTCACGACTCCGGGTGTCTTTCTCCTGTCGCTATTTCATAACCTGTTTCGAGACGATCGATTTGTTTTTTTTTGTTTTTTTCCCACTTGTTCCATACATGTTCATTGGGCCTGCTCCTAAGCCACCCCGACACCAGGAGGAAGAACATTGTGTATTCGGTGCTTGGTGCCCTCTCATATATTCTAGCATCTTCGGCCGTGGGGAGCCAGCTTCTTCTCCGGCCGTTCGCTTCTGTGGTCGCCTCCGTATCGGTTCGTATGCACCGGTAGAAGTCTTTTCCCCCATGTTAGCTTTTTTTTGTATTCTGTTTATGCCACAAAGTACTCCACACTTACTCACCCCAAGCAAGCCAACTCTTCCTCTGGGCTCCTTTTGTTGTGGGCTTGGGTTCTCCAACTCACACCTCGTCCATGCTGCGGAGCGTGGTCCTTGCAAGACGACTCACACCACCACAAGCAACTTTGCTGGATATTGGACATCAACCGACATTCCTTGACCTCGATGACTGCTACAACGTGGTATTTTGACATTGCAGAGTTCCGTTCGGGCTTCACTATATTTCAGTACAGCACTACGTTTGAAAGACCTGGTGGCGCTCCAAGCCATTTCTTTGTCGAAGTGCTGATTTTTTCCTCTATCGCCTCTACTGTTCTCGTGCTTAAATAGTAAATTAGTAAAGGCCATAGGAATTTCGGAATCAGCATTATTTAGAGACACCAGATCTTTAATTTCTAAAGTCTGTTTTTCTAGATGACACGTAGGCCGTTCTTCATTATCTAGCGCAGGGGTCACCAAACGTTTTTCATGGCGGGCCGGATAACTGACAAAATGACGAGCGCCGGCCGGATACTCATTCTGTACAATATTTGCGCCGTCTCCATGGCCAAGGTCTTACGGACGCGGTTCGTAATCCAGTATACCCGCGTTTGAAACATAACTGCGCGTAATTTAGCAGCAGATGGCGTTGCGCTGGATTTTTGCGCTATGGTATGGGTGCCGGTCGTTTAGAAAGCAACGGTAAACTACTGAACATAAACTTGCCAAGACATCAACAACAGCAAACATGCTGGTGTTGACTGCAATCGTCCTGTAAAGGATATGCAACTAACGTTAAGCATACTTGCAAGTCAGAACGAAAGCTCTGGGAAAAAAGACGAAAAACTAAGTTACTCATGGGTAAATTTCGTGAAATGCACAAAAGACAAAGACAACTCAACATATTTATTTACTAAAATAAGTTATCAAAGAAGGCGACGTTAGCAAAAAGATATTTACATCAGATCTAGTGTGCACATATCCGAATCTCACGAACTAAGCAGCAAAAGAGGATACTGATGTTTGGCTTTAAAGATATCATCAATACTTGGTTTAGAATTGCTGCATCGAAACAAGACATTTGCTTTCAAATGTTCTTCAGTCAATCTCGTTCGATATATTGACTTCACATGCTTCATTTTTGAAAATGTTTGCTCACAGACAAAAGTTGTTCCAAACGCTGACACCATTCCAGAGGCAACTTTCTTCAGTTTCGGAAACTCACCATCAGGTAAGCAGAGGTATAGTTCAACAAGTTTTCCTTCTCTGTTCTTCTCTTTCAACAAGTCATTTGCTTGCAAATCAATTAGCTTCAGCTGTAGTTCAACTGGCACATCATCAAAGTTACAATCAAACTGATTCTGGAACAAAAGGATGTCACTCTCAATTCTGTCAAGATCTTCAAATCTCTCCAAAAAATGTTTCTTCAAGTCACGAATAATTTTTTCCCCGGAAAATCGATGTTGACATCTTCGACGATAGTAGCGCAAAACTCTTTGAAACAGTGAAAATGAGAAACGTTTTCTCCTTCCAGTTGTGCTTCAAATCCCTAGATGATTCTTATAGAGATAATAGACGACGTTATCCTTTCCCTAAAGTATCAAATTCAGTTCATTCATGTGGGATGTGATGTCGACCAAAATTGACAACTTTGACAGCCTGGTAGAATCCGAGATCTGTGGATCAGCTCTATCTTTTTCAGTGAGGAAAACATCTATTTCTTTTCGGAGCTTGTAAAACGAAACAGGACTTTACCGCAGCTGAGCCACCTCACTGGTGTGTGATAAGGCATGTTACAGAATTCAGAATGAATTTATTCAGGAAAAGCCTGGAACTTACGGTAATTGAGTGTATATCCGCGAATGAAGTTAACAGCAGAAACGACTGGTTTCAGCACACAGGGAATATCTAAGTCTTTGCCACGGAGTACTTGCTGATGTATAATGCAGTATATGAATAGAGCGCCCGGAATTTGCAAATCTTCCAACTGAGTCCTGATCTGCCCCATCAGATCCTTCCTCACTCCAGCCACGTTTTTTCTTCCATCAACTGTAACACCTTGAAGCTGATTCCAATGAAGGTTATAGTATTGCAAAACGATTTGCACTTCCATGAAAATGTCTTTTCCAGTTGTTGTTCTATGCATGCTGCAAACGGATGCCAAATTTCCCGTTATCTGAAAGTCCAAATGTAATTGAAACCACAAATTAACAGAGACGTTGTGCCGTACTCGAGAGATCAGTAGACTCATCCAGCGCCAGAGAATATCACAAGAAGTTGCTAGATTTCTCGTGTATATGTGGCACTATGTTCTCTCTAAGTTCTTCTGTTCTCCGCACAACTGAACTTGCCGAAAGGCTGATAGATCCAAACAAATCGGCTTTCTCAGGACACAAGTCATTTGCTGCTTCTATCACACACTCGTTGATGATGTTGCCATCTGTAAACGGGTTTCCTCGTTCTGCCGTCTTATGCACTGTTTTGTAACTGTACGAGTGACAGATTCATTTTCAGCAAACTTACTCATGAAGAGATTTCTTTGTTTCTAAACCGCTTTTCATGCACTCATATTTCCTTAGAGCGTAACTTTCGAGAAAACTTCGAATATGTCGATAGATGTTTTGTTTCATATTGACGTCGAAGATTGTACTATTTAAAAACGGCAACACTTTCGCTGCATATTACGCAACTTGTTTTCTGGTCGTTTGTTTCCACAAAGAAGTACTTTACTCCCCATTCTTCATTGAAAACGTGACACTCGGCGTCCATTTTTCTTTTCTTAGCAGCCATAATGAGCGGTGACGTACACGAGATCTGAAAATGAAAAAGACAGTGAATTAGAAACAATTAAATCCTATTGAAACACAAGAAAAGCAGAGGACCAGGGGTCACTGGTGAAGCTACGGCTCACCAAAGGTACATATAAAGTTTATAAGTGCCTTTGGTAATAGAATATATCACATAATAAGGTGTGCAAAAGATATAAATAGGGCCGCCCTAAATAGACAGCCTAGAGCAGAGATGATTCAACCAGAGTTCCGCGAGTGGCAGCGAGGGTTTCTGCCCAAACAGACCGAAATCACATAAATGCAACAATTCTGCCTATCTGATTGATTACAGAAAATGTAGGACATACACTTAGATCATCGCACAGAGTTCCTTGAGCAAAGTAAATATTTGCGAATTGATCTGCTCCAATAGAAAGGTTGAAAACACTGGTCTAGAGACAAGCTTGATTAACACTTTGACCGAGGAGTTCTTCTGAGCTGGGGATAATATTTGCGAAATAACACGAGGCTTCTATGGCATTTTTATGCTATGTTTGCTTATTTTATTGCCTCTATTCACACTTGTAGTTCACTTACCTATAACTGTCAAACAAAGACATCCTTGTTGCATACCTATAAAAATGATGACTGCCGAAAAGAAGTAAATATTTCTGGAGCATCGGACCTGTGTTGACAGCCGGACGCATCTGGGGAGGGAAATATGCGTGTGTGTACGTGTTGCCATGGAAACCGAGGTATTGTCAGAGCGTAGGGGCGCTACCACGAGCCGAGGAAGAACTTGGGTGGCGCGAAATAAGCAAACATTACAATAAACTTTAAAATCTAGATACAATAATTTATAATTGAAAATAGTAAATTTGAAGACACATAGCAGCCAGGAGGTCTCCGCACGTGTGTAGATCTCCTATTATTCTAAGCAAAATATGTAGATGACATTGTATTACAACGTTTCGTGTTCCATACGTTATATCAAGCAAGTTCAAGTACCGTCGGCGGGCCGGATGAAATGACGTCGAGGGCCGGATCCGGCCCGCGGGCCTTAGTTTGGTGACCCCTGGTCTAGATGACTACGTACTCTAAGACGAACTTTCAAATGTAAAGATTTAAACTTCTACCTTTGACAATGTCGGGTGTTGTCTTCACTTCTATCCAGGCTGATGCGTAATAAAAAGAACGTACTACATGTTGCTTGCACATATCTCTATCATTCACAAGAATTTATGTCCTGAATTGAACAGACCTTTCGAATGCATGCTCGACCTGACCCTTCCAGGAGTTCCCTCTTTCTAACCTACTGCCCTTTCTCTTTTTGATCTCACCGTTCAGTGGATGATGTGCACTCATTGACTCGCCGGTAGACATGTGCTCATGTACTTTGCCGATAAACGCATGCATGATCGCCTACGTTATTTGACTGCATGCAGCCATGGATATAGTCAAGGGTCATAGACTAAGACGAGGCAGGCCCTGGATGGCACAGGCAGAACTTTCTATAAGTCAGGTGTGTGATCTAGAGACCATCAATCGTGAAAGAGAGTGGGTTGAAGTTCCGAAAGACATGACGGACTGGCACGAATGTAATAATAACACTGGGTCGTGAGTGCAGGGAATGGGCAGCGGGCCGCACTGAGTTTGAAGTGCAACAACTGATCCAGAGTCAAGGTGACATGGTCATCTACACTGAAGGGTCAGTTGTGAGAAACAGACGTAGTGGCTGGGGATTTATTGCAAAGGGTAATAGACGAGTCTTGAAAAGGAGAGTCTGGCATATGAGACTACCACCTCCAGCATGAGAATGGACGTGGAGGCAGTAACAGCGGCATTCTGTTGGCTAGAGGAGACTACTGCAACACACATTGTACTCATTACGGATTCAAAGAGTATGCTTAGAAAGGTGGAGAAAGGGATGTTTCGTGTGGAATGGATATCGTCGCTTCAGAGGTCACAGATTGTGAGAATTGTATGGATATTAGCCCTGGCCATGCGGGGGTGCGGGGAATGAACAGGCTGATAGGCTAGCAGGGAATGCACCTCTTGGTGGTAGATTGCCTATGGACAAGGAGGAGGTGGTCGTGCGCTTGTGGGACCAGGTGGAGAAGGCGGAGGAACAGATTGAGAACCCATATGTGGAAAGAATGAGATCGCGGGGGATCGGCAGGGGTTCTGGAAGAGTATCAAAACTGAGAAGGAAGATCAGGAGAACTTTTAATCAGATAGCGGGGGTGGGGTGGGGGGGGGGTGATTAATAGTATGACTCTTCGCTGGCTGTTTAACGAGGGGACAGAGCACGAATTCGAATGTCCTGAGTGCAGTGATGTCGGTTCTTAACGCGACTCAACTCAACTCAACTCATTTGACGTTATTAGTATCATTGTTCACTAACATTTTGCTGGTTAGTTCTGTTTTCTCAATAATGTGCACAACAAAATAAAATACAGTTTGAAAACAGTGTACTACAGGAAATAGGAAATGAGGGGAAATAAATATAATCTAAATCAATATTAAGGTCAGCAGGGGAGATAACGTTAGGATTGTATTCATATAACAGATACAGTGATTATTAATTGTTACCATTAATTGTCACAATTTACTTTAAGTGCTTCTTTAAGTGGAAGCTCTCCTACAATTAATCAATCAAAAAACTTTTCATTTGCATTTACCATCTTGTATTAATCCATACATAACTTTTAAAATTGTATAATATCGTACACGATATTACCTTACCTTAAGAGTGATGGTAGGTCGTATCAATTACCTGTTTTCAGTACGATATGAATTTAAGGTAAAAATAATTCTTTTTGGCAGGTACACACGTGTACCTTGTAATTGTACTCTGAAATTTTGGCTAACGTCAAAGTGTAGTATCTGCGCTTGATCTTCTCAGGGTTACAAGCAGAGGTCAAGTGAATGACACACAGGGACGTGGGGACCAGATGGAGCAGCTCTGGCCCCCGTGGGAACAGCGAACCCTTAAACATTGTAACTAGTGGCGGTTAAGATCAAAGTATGCATTTATCTGCACTTGTTCTGGCCAGGGTGTAGAGGCGGTCATCCAAACTGTAAACTCGAAAAATCAAATCACCAACACTGGCATGTTGGCCTTAGTGGACAACCCTTTTCCGAAAGGCCCTAAAGAATAAATTGTAACTAATGAGGGCAATGAAAAGGTGTCATGTGCAAGCCAGATACGTCACACCAGTGGAAATCATTGCGTACAAAGTATACGACAAAGAATCTACAGCAATCTCCGCCACTTGGAATGACAGTACAGTTAGATATATTTTATCGTAGACCGTCTCGATGCTCTCACTCTTAACACTTAACTTCTACAAGTTCACTCGGGTAGGAAATAGGTCTACATTGTGAGTCAAGATTGGTCATTGTAATTGTGAAGACATGTGCTCATGTACTTTGCCGATAGGCGTGTGCATGATCGCCTACGTTATTTGACATGTCACATGATGATGATAATGGTGAATTCATATTTCGAAGTATCAGTCTCATTGTTCACTAACATGTTGTTGTCTATTTCTGTTTTGGCAATAAATGTGCATAGCAATAAAAGTACAGTTTGAAAACAACTGTACTGCAGGAAATAAGGCAAATTGAGCAAATGAGGGAAATTAAATGTAATATCAATCAATCAATCATGTGCCATGCCGGAAAGCGTGGGCGGTCATGACTAACCATTTCACTCGATCACCAGAGTCATGGATCAGCTCAGTGTTCTTGTCTCGTCCATGCCATGTGGCCAAGCCATCCAGGTATTTTCCTCTCGGTCTTCCTCTTGGTCTGTTCCCTTCGATCTTGCCAGTTGTCACCAAGTTCTCCAATCCATTTCTTCTCATAACATGTCCAAAAAATGTTGACTGTCTACGTCTAATTTCTCTAAGCAGTTTACGATGTTCATTTGTCTCCTGTAGTACTTGGTCATTGGTTTTTCTGTCTGTCCATGGTATTCTTTGCATTTTCCTCAGAAACCACATTTCTGCAGCCATCAGATGTTTTTCAGCTTGACTGCTCATTGTCTAAGTTTCACATCCATACAAATGAACAGGCTCGATGTATCCCCTCAACACTCTTTTTCTCGTTTCAATTGACATCTTTTTATTGGCCAGAATGTTTTTCATCTTGCAGAACAATATGTAATATAAATCCATATTAATGCCAGCACGGGAGATAACCATAGCTATTTATTTATATAACAGATACCGGGCTAATTTAATTTTATAAATATAAGATATTTATAACATTTTACTTTCCTCTGTTCATAGAAGCTATCCGAAAATTATGTAATCACATTAATCATTTATTTGTGTTTTACTATCTTATATTAATCCATGCATTACCGTTTGTATTGTATATCATACACACTATTATTTTACTTAAAGAGTGATATATCTGAACAATTATATGTTTATCTGTGTTACTTACTACAGAGTGTATGTTTAATGACTGCGGGGTATTTGAAAATATTACCTTCCCAAGTTTTCAAGTGACCTTTTATGTTGCATGAACTCGACAGAGGGTGAATACAATATTTGGAAAGGCAATATCTTCAAAAATCCCAGTCACTAAAAATACAGAGAAAAGTATATTATTTTGGCAGGTAAACGTGTGTACTTTGTAATTGTAAAAGCGGAAATTGTAAACAAATTTCAATGGCAACGCTCGGTTTATAATAACAAATAGTGATATAATAGCTTATTAATAAATTTAATGGAAGTATACACTAAGAGAAAACAGCTGAGGTTGGCCGTATTTGCGAAAACTAAGAGAACGCATATATTTCTGCATTCTATGGAATTATGTATGCATTAATTTTGTTCGCACATGTGTCACTGAAGACAACGGCAACGCTTTGTGTTATACACAAACAAAAGAACCACACATTACACCTTGTAAATACACACCGCTTTGTATGAAATAAACTTTACAAAAATAAGTGTACTTTAAAGTTGTAACTAGTGAGGGTAATGACAAGGGGTCATGTGCAGGGCAAATTCCTCCCACCAGTGACCATCATTGCGTAGAAAGTATACAAAGAAAACGACAAAGAATCTACAGCAATCTCCGCCACTTGGGGTGACAGTACAGTTAAATATATTTTATCGCAGACCTTCTTGATGATCTCACTCTTAACTGTGAGTGTAGGCGCTCATAACTTCTACAAGTTCAATAGTGTGGGAAAGAGGGTTACATTGTGATTCAAGACTGATCATTGTAATTGTGAGCTCATTACTTCAGATCTTTTTATAGGTGGATGTTCCATATATCAGCATACTGTTATTGGAAGATAGGCGAGGAATCAGAAGACGAAATCGAAAAATAGATGCAATAAGGCAAACCCACTCATTGGACAAGTGGC
Source organism: Cepaea nemoralis (assembly GCA_014155875.1). Taxonomy (NCBI): domain Eukaryota; kingdom Metazoa; phylum Mollusca; class Gastropoda; order Stylommatophora; family Helicidae; genus Cepaea; species Cepaea nemoralis. The sequence continues at coordinate 32,227 of JACEFZ010027511.1, read as the reverse complement.
ACCAATACTAAAGAACAAACACGTATCAGTAGGTACTAAAAATAACTCTGGAATCAACTATATGCTACTAATACCACGCCTGGACAATGATAGAAGAAGAGAAAAGAACAATTACTGAGACGGAAATGAGATTCCTGACAAGAATACTCTACTTATCAAGAAGAGAGAAAACCAGAAATTAAGAAATCATGACTACGGTGGGGTGGGGGGGGGGGGGGGGGGGGGTTATAGCAGCAGTAGATTTAATAAGAAAGCAACAAGTGAAAGGGTTCGGTCATATAACCAGGTCTCCTAATAACAGTTCACCACAATAAGCAATGATGCATTGACCAAATGGAACCAGAAGAAGAAGACGACCATGTAAACGATGGACAAAGTGAGAGTCCCTGGGAGTCTCGATATGTGAATCCCATAAATGGACACTTCCTCGCTGTTTCTACTTCACCACGACACCGCAAGGTACAAGAGGAACAAGTTGAGATAGGGAGAAATATCAAAACAACAGTTATAATCGTCATGATCATGTTCTTTGCCAACTAACACAGACGATCATGTATCTCCCCAGATCTCCCTGCCTGCTGCTCTGAACCAGCTCCACTGACGGCATTCCTCAACGATACCTTCTGAGTCCACCAAACATTCTCTAGTTCTCTACCACTGACGGCATTCCTCAACGATACCTTCTGAGTCCACCCAACATTCTCTAGTTCTTCTCTACCACTGACGGCATTCCTCAACGATACCTTCTGAGTCCACCCAACATTCTCTTGTTCTTCTCTACCACTGACGGTATTCCTCAACGATACCTTCTGAGTCCACCCAACATTCTATTGTTCTTCTCTACCACTGACGGCATTCCTCAACGATACCTTCTGAGTCCACCCAACATTCTCTTGTTCTTCTCTACCACTGACGGCATTCCTCAACGATACCTTCTGAGCCCACCCAACATTTTCATGTTCTGTCTCTACCACTGACGGCATTCCTCAACGATACCTTCTGAGCCCACCCAACATTCTCTTGTTCTTCTCTACCACTGACGGTATTCCTCAACGATACCTTCTGAGCCCACCCAACATTCTCATGTTCTGTCTCTACCACTGACGGCATTCCTCAACGATACCTTCTGAGCCCACCCAACATTCTCTTGTTCTTCTCTACCACTGACGGCATTCCTCAACGATACCTTCTGAGTCCACCCAACATTCTCTTGTTCTTCTCTACCACTGACGGCATTCCTCAACGATACCTTCTGAGTCCACCCAACATTCTCTTGTTCTTCTCTACCACTGACGGCATTCCTCAACGATACCTTCTGAGTCCACCCAACATTCTCTTGTTCTTCTCTACCACTGACGGCATTCCTCAACGATACCTTCTGAGTCCACCCAACATTCTCTTGTTCTTCTCTACCACTGACGGCATTCCTCAACGATACCTTCTGAGTCCACCCAACATTCTCATGTTCTGTCTCTACCACTGACGGCATTCCTCAACGATACCTTCTGAGTCCACCCAACATTCTCTGTTCTTCTCTACCACTGACGGCATTCCTCAACGATATCTTCTGAGTCCACCCAACATTCTCTTGTTCTTCTCTACCACTGACGGCATTCCTCAACGATACCTTCTGAGTCCACCCAACATTCTCTTGTTCTTCTCTACCACTGACGGCATTCCTCAACGATACCTTCTGAGTCCACCCAACATTCTCATGTTCTGTCTCTACCACTGACGGCATTCCTCAACGATACCTTCTGAGTCCACCCAACATTCTCTTGTTCTTCTCTACCACTGACGGCATTCCTCAACGATACCTTCTGAGTCCACCCAACATTCTCTTGTTCTTCTCTACCACTGACGGCATTCCTCAACGATATCTTCTGAGTCCACCCAACATTCTCTTGTTCTTCTCTACCACTGACGGCATTCCTCAACGATACCTTCTGAGCCCACCCAACATTCTCTTGTTCTTCTCTACCACTGACGGCATTCCTCAACGATATCTTCTGAGCCCACCCAACATTCTCTTGTTCTTCTCTACCACTGACGGCATTCCTCAACGATACCTTCTGAGCCCACCCAACATTCTCTTGTTCTTCTCTACCACTGACGGCATTCCTCAACGATACCTTCTGAGTCCACCCAACATTCTCATGTTCTGTCTCTGCCACTGATGGCTTTCCTCAAAGACACCTTCAGAGACCACCCAACATCGTTTCTCTTGTTATCTCTCTGTTTCTTCTACCGGTGATTGTTCCAGTAGTTGCGATGTTCTTTCTGTACCTATCTTCTCATTGCTTGATGAGAGAACGATATATGCCTCTTGTGTACTAGGGGCCTTCAGATGAAAACCTTATATGTTTTTGTTGTTTTGTGTGTGAGTGAATACATTCTGAAAAAGTAAAGGACAAATGCATCATTCTTAGTTGTAGTCACCACTGCGTTCAATGCAAGCCCTCTAGCGCCGATAAAATGCTTGGATTCCTGTAGAAAAAAAAAAAACATTCTATGGGGTCACTTCTCTGTGTGCCTGACACGGCCGTGAGCACAGAAGACAAACCGTTTTGAAACTTCCTACTCCCGACATACACTTGCTGGACTGACACGCATGCATCACCATAGTGGACGATTAATGTCAATAGGTTTCACCCCTTCACTGATTTAAAAAAAAACGGATAACAGACTGCTGCTCTCCTTTGGTGCATGTCAAAAAAGAGGCTGCCATCTTTAAAATGTCCTTATGACATCACCGTGTTCGTTTGCCATTTGATGTCACTATTAACATCCTTAACAACAATATTGACAGAATACAATACGAAGGCATAGTTATCGTAATTTCTATACACTTTGAAGGTTTTAAAATGAAACCCGCTGCTATAATTGCGTATAATGGTCTAGCCTCGTTAGTCTCTTCCATGCTTGCGTTGACAGTAGCTCTGGCAGTCCATGGTATCCGCTATATTAGTCTAGAACACGGGTCAACAAACGTTTTTCACGGCGGGCCGGATAACTGACAAAATGACGAGCGCGGGCCGCATACTCATTCTGTACAATACTTGCGCCGATCTCCGGGCGAAGGTTTTACGGACGCGGTTCGTAATCCCGTATACCCGGGTTTGAAACACAGCTGCGCGCGATTTTGCAGCAGATGGCGTTGCGCTAGTTATTTTAGCTATTGTACGGGTGCCGGTGGTTCAGAAAGCAATGGCAAACTACTGAACGTAAACTTGCCAAGATATCAACAACAGCAACAATGCAGGTGTTGACTGCAAATGTCATGTAAAGGATATGCAACTAACGTTAACCATACTTGCAAGTCAGAACGAAAGCTCTGGGAAAAAAGACGAAAAACTAAGCTAATCATGGGTGAGTGGCGTGCAATGCACAAAAAACCAAGACAACCAACATATTTATTTACTAAAAAAAAGTTATCAAAGAAGGCGACGTTAGCAAAAAGATAGTTACATCAGACCAAGTGTGCAAATATCCGAATCTCACAAACTAAGCAACAAAAACGGTTAGTGAGATTTGTGAAACTGATGGTTGGCTTTCAAAATATCATCAATGCTTGGTTTGGAATTGCTGCATCCAATCAAGAGAATTGCTTCACCAGTCAATCTCTTTCGATGTGTTGACTTCACATACTTCAGTTTTGAAAATGTTTGCTCACAGATATAAGTTGTTCCAAATACTGATGCCATACCAGCGGCAAATTTCTTCAGTTTCGGAAACTCACCATCAGGTAAGCAACGGTAAATTTCAACAAGATTTCCTTCTCTGTGCTTCTCTTTCAACAAGACATTTGCTTGCAAATCAATGAGCTCCCTCTGCAGTACAACTGGCACATCATCAAGGTTACAATCAAACAGATTCTCTAACAGAAGAATGTCACTCACAATTCTGTCAAGATCTGAAAATCTCTCCAAAAAATGTTTCTTCTAGTCACGAATATTTTTTTCCTCCGGAAAATCGAGGTTGACATCTTCGGCGATTGTAGCGGAAAACTCATTGAAACAGTGAAAATGAGAAGAGTGTCCTCCTTCCAGTTGTGCTTCAAGCAATGACAGCTTTCTGCGAAATCATTTGATGATTCTATAGAGATCACAGACGAGGTCATCCCTTCCCTGAAGTTTCAAATTCAGTTCATTCATGTGGGATGTGATGTCGACCAAAAATTACAACTTTGACATCCAGGTGAGACCTGACAGATGTGGATCAGCTCTATCTTTTTCAGTGAGGAAAACATCTATTTAGTCTCGGAGCTTTTAAAATCGAAACAGGGCTTTACCGCAGCTGAGCCACCTCACTAGTGTGTGATAAGGCGTGTTACAGAATTCAGAATGAATTTATTCAAAGAAAAGCCTGTAACTTACAGTAATTGAGTGCATGTCCGCGAATAAAGTTCACAGCAGAAACGACTGTTTTCAGCACACATGAAATATCTAAGTCTTTCCCACAGAGTACTTGCTGATGTATGATGCAGTATATGAATAGAGCGCCCGGAATTTGCAAATCTTCCAACTGAGTCCTGATCTGCCCCATCAGACCCTTTCTCACTCTAGCCACGTTTTTTCCTCCATCAACTGTAACACCTCGAAGCTGATTCCACTGAAGGTTATAGTCTTTCAAATTGTTTTGCACTTCCATGAAAATGTCTTTTCCAGTTGTTGTTCTATACATGCTGCAAACGGATGTCACTTCTTCCGTTATCTGAAAGTCCAAATTGACACCACGAATGAAAACGAGACGTTGCGATATACTCGAGAGATCAGTAGATTTATCCAGCGCCAGAGAATGCCACGACAGTTTCCTAGTTTTCTCGCGTATCTGTAGCACTATGTTCTCTCTAAGTTCTTCTGTTCTCCGCACAACTGAACTTACCGAAAGGCTGATAGTTCTAAACAAATCGGCGTTCTCAGGACAGAAGTCATTTGCTACTTCAAACATACACTATTTGATGAAGTTGCCATCAATAAACGGTTTATTGCCTGGCATATTTCGCTGCATCTCGTCAGGTACATACTGCAGAAATCACACAACTTACGTGAATTAACTAGATAAATCGTTCAAGTTGAAATATACACATATTCGCACAGTAATGTCACTTCAATCCTGTAACGATATTTTACACTTCAGCTTGAGTAATCCATCTAATCGCTTGACAGTTGGTAATGGGAGGCGACGTTTGAGAAATTCAAAACAATGTTTTCCCGTAGTGAATTTGAATAACGAAGACACAAACAATAGATTGCACGATTTATTGCCTGGCATATTTCACTGCATCTCGTCAGGTACATACTGCAGAAATCACACAACTTACGTGAATTAACTAGATAAATCGTTCAAGTTGAAATATACACATATTCGCACAGTAATGTCACTTCAATCCTGTAACAATATTTTACACTTCAGCTTGAGTAATCCATCTAATCGCTTCACAGTTGGTAATGGGAGGCGACGTTTGAGAAATTCAAAACAATGGTTTTCCGTACTCAAGCTGAAGTGTAAAATATCGTTACAGGATTGAAGTGACATTACTGTGCGAATATGTGTATATTTCAACTTGAAGGATTTATCTAGTTAATTCACGTAAGTTGTGTGATTTCTGCAGTATGTACCTGACGAGATGCAGCGAAATATGCCAGGCAATAAATCGTGCAATCTATTGTTTGTGTCTTCGTTATTCAAATTCACTACGGGAAAACATTGTTTTGAATCAATAAACGGGTTTCCTCGTGCTGCCATCGTATGCACTGTGTTGTAACTGTACGAATGACAGATTCATTTTCAGCAAACTTTCTCGTGAAGAGATTTCTTTGTGTTTCTAAACTACGTTTCATGGACTAATATTTCTCAGAGCGTAACTTTCGAGAAAACTTTGAATAGGTTGACAGATGTTTTGTTTCATATTGACGCCGAAGATTGTACTCTTTCAGAACGGCAACACTTTCGCTGCTTATTACGCAACTGGTTTGCTGGTCCTTTATTTCCACAAAGAAGTATTTTATTCTCCATTCTTCACTGAAAACGCGACACTCGGCGTCCACGTTTCTTTTCTTAGCAGCCATAATGAAGGGTGAAGTACACGGGAGCTGAAAATGAAAAATGCATTGAATATGAAATATAATTTAACTCCTATTGAAACACAAGAAAAGCAGAGGACTAGAGGGTCACTGATGAAGCTACGCTTCACCAAAGTACATGTAAAGTTTATAAGCACCTTTGATAATATAATATATCTCATAATAAAGTGTGCAAAATATATAAATAGGGCCGGCCTAAATAGACAGCCTAGAGCAGAGTTTTTCAACCAGGGTTCCGCGAGTGGAAGCCAGGGATTCCGCTGAAACAGACCGAAATTGCATAAATGCAACAATTCTGCCCATCTGGTGTTTTACAAAACGTAGGACATACACTGAGCAACGTAAACAATTGCGTAAGGATCTTCTGCAACAGAAAGGTTGAAAAACACTGGCCTAGAGACCAGCTTGAATAATACCTTGACAGGAGAATTCTTTAGAGCTGGGGATAATATTTTCGTAATAACACGCGGCTTCTATGGCATTTTTATGCTATGTTTGCTTCTTTATTGCCTCTATTCACACTTGTAGTTCACTTACCTATCACTGTCAAACAAATAAATCCTTGTTACATACCTATAAAATGGATGACTGGCAAAAAGAAGTAAATATTTCTGGAGCATCTGACCTGTGTTGACAGCCTGACGCATCTGGGGGAGGGAAAGATGCGTGTGTGTGCGTGTTGCCATGGAAACCGTGGTATTGTCAGAGCGTAGGTGGCGCTACTACGAGTTTAGGAAGACCTGGGATGACGCGAAATAAGCAAACATTACAATAAACAAGAAAATCTAGATACAATAAATTATAATTTAAAATAGTAAATTTAAGACACATAGCAGCCAGGAGGTCTCTGTACATGTGCAGATCTCCTATTATTCTAAACATAATATTTACATTTAAATTTTATCATAACGTCTCGTATTCCATATGGTAAATCAAGCAAGTTCAAGTACCGTCGGCGGGCCGGATGAAATGACGTCGCGGGCCGGATCCGGCCCGCGGGCCGTAGTGTGGTGACCCCCTGCTCTAGCGTATGTGCTGTGCGGCGTTCTTGTCCGTCAACGAAGGGATCGTAGACTTTTCACGGGTTCCTCCATCGCGGTGGGAATTGCAAGGCCGGCAAACATGAACACAGTTACCTCAACCTTGCCCTTTACGATCGACAGGCTTTTCGATTTCTTGGGTTTGAAGCTCAGCCTGCATCAACCGATCAATTTATCTTGTCTGAGGAGCATGTTTCAGGCATGGCTCGTCTCTGGTGTCTCAGGATTGTCGTGTCGTCCATAAAGGCCTTTAACGGTGACATATTGCATTCCTCACTGAGTCTCGGGCCTTTTGAGAAGCCGGATGCAGCATTCAGGATCACCTGCATGGCCATGATAAATAATGTCAGCGAGATCGTACACCCCATTGCTCTACCCACACGGAGGTCCATCCATCTAGTCGTGAACGTCCAGGTCTAGAAGAAAAGAGGAAAATTCTGCATTAGCAGCCCAGTAATCTCCTCGGCCACCTGATGTATCTGGAATGCCTGCCACAATATCTGGTTGGGCACTGACCCATACGCCTTGGCCAGATACAATCATTTCATGTGAAGATATTCGATTTTCATCTTCATTCTCTGAATGAAGAAGAAGAAGAAGAAGAAGAAGAAGAAGAAGAAGAAGAAGAAGAAGAAGAAGAAGAAGAAGAAGAAGAAGAAGAAGAAGAAGAAGAAGAAGAAGAAGAAGAAGAAGAAGAAGAAGAAGAAGAAGAAGAAGAAGAAGAAGAAGAAGAAGAAGAAGAAGAAGAAGAAGAAGAAGAAGAAGAAGAAGAAGAAGAAGAAGAAGAAGAAGAAGAAGAAGAAGAAGAAGAAGTAGAAAAAGAAGAAGAAGAAGAAGAAGAAGAAGAAGAAGAAGAAGAAGAAGAAGAAGAAGAAGAAGAAGAAGAAGACGAGGAGACGAAGAAGAAGAAGAAGAAGAAGAAGAAGAAGAAGAAGAAGAAGAAGAAGAAGAAGAAGAAGAAGAAGAAGAAGAAGAAGAAGAGGAGGAGAAGGAGGAGGAGGAGGAGGAAGAAAAAGAAGAGGAGGAGGAGGAAGAAGAAGAAGAAGAAGAAGAAGAAGAAGAAGAAGAAGAAGAAGAAGAAGAAGAAGAAGAAGAAGAAGAAGAAGAAGAAGAAGAAGAAGAAGAAGAAAAAGAAGAAGAAGAAGAAGAAGAAAAAGAAGAAGAAGCAGAAGCAGACGAAGAAGAAGAAGAAGAAGAAGAAGAAGAAGAAGAAGAAGAAGAAGAAGAAGAAGAAGAAGAAGAAGAAGAAGAAGAAGAAGAAGAAGAAGAAGAAGAAGAGGAGGAGGAGGAGGAGGAAGAAGAAGAAGAAGAAGAAGAGAAGAGGAGGAGGAGAAGGAGGAGGAGGAGGAGGAAGAAAAAGAAGAGGAGGAGGAAGAAGAAGAAGAAGAAGAAGAAGAAGAAGAAGAAGAAGAAGAAGAAGAAGAAGAAGAAGAAGAAGAAGAAGAAGAAGAAGAAGAAGAAGAAGAAGAAGAAGAAGAAGAAGAAGAAGAAGAAGAAGAAAAGAAGAAGAAGAAGAAGAAGAAGAAAAAGAAGAAGAAGCAGAAGCAGACGAAGAAGAAGAAGAAGAAGAAGAAGAAGAAGAAGAAGAAGAAGAAGAAGAAGAAGAAGAAGAAGAAGAAGAAGAAGAAGAAGAAGAAGAAGACGAAGAAGAAGAAGAAGAAGAAGAAGAAGAAGAAGAAGAAGAAGAAGAAGAAGAAGAAGAAGAAGAAGAAGAAGAAGAAGAAGAAGAAGAAGTAGAAGAAGAAGAAGAGGAGGAGGAGGAGGAGGAGAAGGAGGAGGAGGGGGAGGAGGAAGAAGAAGAAGAAAAGGAGGAGGAGGAAGAAGAAGAAGAAGAAGAAGAAGAAGAAGAAGAAGAAGAAGAAGAAGAAGAAGAAGAAGAGGAAGAAGAAGAAGAAGAAGAAGAAGAAGAAGAAGAAGAAGAAGAAGAAGAAGAAGAAGAAGAGGAGAAGAATCGACAAGAAATTGGCTAAAGAAGCAACATATGACAAAGTATTGCTGAAATTTGATGTTAAAACAAGTTGTAAACAAACAGACGAAAGGCCAAAAATTAAACATCGAAAACCAGAAATCGACAAACAGTTAGCAGGTAAAACACACATTTCCATCTCTATTTAGAAAGGCTGGACAGGAAACAGACAACCATTGTTACCAGTCTTTAGAGACGACAAGTTTGCCGTCTGTAAAATTCCCTAGCCTCAAGTTTCCCGTCTTTAAAATTCCCGGCCTCAAATTTGCCGTCCATATAATACAACCTTTGCTCCCTTATAATAATATAATAAAGTGATGAAATTCAATAAGAGACAAAGGGACGGCATCCTTCTAGGTTAGTCCAGTAGCCAGGACTAGTGATTTACTGGGCGGCTAATGAGTCTGACATTTCATTAGTGGTTGATGGCATTCTCAGCCGCCGGCCAAATCCAACAATATGAAAATAGTAGCACCAATGGAGCGTGCTTAGCTTGTGCGAGTCGGCCTGTTTCATGTGCGATTACGTTCCATGGCTGTGAGGGGAATCTCATCTATATACTGCCCGAAGCTCTAATTTGCCGCGTTAGGGAGAGCTCCTCTCTGGCCGAGTTAAGGTGTCAGCCATCTCCAGCAGTGGGTTTTAATAATCTATTAACGCCGTGTTAATAAAGGTGCCACAAAAACCAGGGGATGAGTCACTCCAACTTGTCTTAATATCCAAACCGACACGAAGATTTCTAAGTCACTAACACAAGCATGTAAAAACACTTAGCGTGCCATAGTATAAAGGATATAGCAAATGACTTATCAATAAAAGTAATTGGGTTCCATTCTCGGCTGAGTTGAGTTGAGTTGAGTTGAGTCAAGAACCGACATTACTGCACTCGGACATTCCCATACATGCTCAGTCCCCTCGTTCAACAGCCAGCGAAGAGTCATACTAATAATCGTTCCCACCGCTACCTGATTAAAAGTTCTCCTGGTCTTCCCTCTCAGTTTTGAGATTCTTCCAGAACCCCTGCCGATCCCCGCAATCTCATTCTTTCCACATATGGGTTGTCAATCTGTTCCTCCGCATTCTCCACCTGGTCCCACAAGCGCACGACCACATCCCCCTTGTCCATAGGCAAAATTCCACCAAGAGGTGCATTTCCTACTAGCCTATCAGCCTGTTCATTCCCCCGTACACCCGCATGGCCAGGGAAAAATATCCATACAATTCTCACGATCTGTGACCTCTGAAGCGACGAGAGCCATTCCACACGAAACATTCCTTTCTCCACCTTGCTAAGCATAATCTTTGAATCCGTAATGAACACAACGTTAGTTAGTTAGTTAGTCGCGGTTCTAACTTCACGGCAACTGGTCGTCCCAATATTGCTCCGTTCCTGTGCTAGTGAATACCACACAAAATGCTCATGACTGCCCAATGTGAACAATGGAATAGACAGGAGTGTCGGCAAGCCAACAGCCCGCACAGGTACACTGTACATAATGCCGCCGTCAGAATGCCAACACTAAAGTCCTCCAAGAAAAATACAGTTTATCGTCGATGGAAACGGCAGTCACCAGAAAGACTTCATTGACCCGGGTTTTATCCCATATGGCTCGGTCTATTTCCGCAGGGCGACCCACCGAAAGCGCCGCACAAAGCACGAACTCCGTAGCTACAGCGCAGACTCCCAGGAGTCTCCTGAAAAAAGTACTCGTGAACCGAAAAGGCAAACCAGTCAATCCAGCAACAGCCGGCCGCCATCGTTCCGAACACGCAGTTCACGCTAAAAACAAACGCGGACTGATGCAAAAGCATTCCATGCGAAATTCACAGCTCACAGTGTCGCGCCACGCACTCACTCAGTAGCAGGGCGACGGAACCATAGCCTCCATAGTCGCCTCTTACGACGTGCATGGTAGGCAACGGTGTTATTATTCTTTGCTCTTCCGTATGGGTCCCGGTAACACACGGGCGGAACACAACGTGTGTTGCAGTTGTCTCCTCTAGCCACCGGAATGCCGCTGTTACTGCCTCCACCTCCATTTTCATGCTGAAGGTCGTAGTCTCATATGCCAGACTCTCCTTTTTCAAGACTCGCCCATTAGCCTTTGCAATAAAGCCCCAGCCACTACGTTCTCGGCTGAAAAAGGACGTTCTCCCAATCACAAAAGGACCTAGCTATATTAGTAAAATTGCTCTCAGAGATCTATCTGGGAAATAATGCATTAACAGCTAGGGGTGGTACCTTTAAGTTCATAATGCCTTAACTTGGTATATGTGAGGTTGTATCTCATAGTACCCCTGTGATAGTGTCTACAGTGAGATCAATGTTTTCGTCTCTTTGTTAGCGGGGAGCACGGTGTATCCTCCCTTCATTATGAGAGATCACATTCTATCCTCCCTGGATTATGAGAAACCACATTATATCATCCCTTCATTATGAGAGATCACACTCTATCTCCCCTTCATTATGAGAGATCACAGTCTATTTTCCTTTTACCATTGTTGGTCCCAATCTTTCATCTCTTCCTTATGAGAGATCACATTCTATCTTTCTTTCATTATGAGAGATCACATTCTATTCCCCCTTCATTATGAGAGATCACACTCTATCCCCCACCCCTTTTTATTATGAGAGATTACAGTCTATTTTCCTTTCACCATTGGGGGTTCCAATCTATCCTCTCTCCCTTATGAGAGATCACAGTCTATCCTCCCTTCATTATGTCAGATCACTGTCTATCCTCTCATCATTATGAGCGATCACAGTCTATCCTTTCTTCATTGTGAAAGATTACAGTTTATCCACCCTTCATTATATGAGAGATCACAGTCTATCCTTTCTTCATTGTGAAAGATTACAGTTTATCCACCCTTCATTATATGAGAGATCACAATCTATCTTCCCTTTATCAGAGATCATAGTCTATCCACCCTTCATCAGCAGAGATCACATTCTATCCTCCCTTTATCAGAGAATATCACAGCATATTTTCTTCATTAGCCAGACTACCTTCAAAGTGGCCTTTTCTTTGTGACAATCATTCGGCATCTATTTAACGAGACTGAGTCAACATTAGTAGATCGCTAAAAATTCCACGGGAGACCAAAATGTCCAATATCCCAGCATTGCAAGACATAGACATCTGACTACCCGCATAGGTAATAATTATTAGGAAACCATTCTGACTAATGGAATATAATTATAAATACATTCATAGGCGATAATCTTGACTCATAGATGTAAAAATTAGAAGTATAGAGGAGACAATATACAATACTGTATAAACATGTAAAGCCATAGTGTGACCACATCGGATTCCAACATTTCTGTCTCCAAATAATGACAACGCTTTTCTGAAAGAACAAGTGTACATCAATGCAATATAAAATAGACAGCCCCCCCTCCCCCCCCCCCCCAAAAAAAAAAAACATGCATTTGCCAGGTCTGTTATCCACCCGAACCCTCAACTATGCAACATAGACTTGTTTTTAGTAACGTTATGAATCGAGAAAATCTGATGAAGGTTGTGACATCTGGGAAGACTGAATGTGTTATAGACAGAGATCGATAGATGGAGAACATGTTGGATGGGTTGACAAATATGCAAGGCAGACCATCAGCGGTGTAACTTATCAAGAATACATATTAACGATGTTTCTGGAGGAACACAATAGCGTGCACATACCGGCATGGCGCATGATGATGTTGATGAATTGACTGGTCGAAATGTTTCTACAAATGCTTGGGACTGAAACAGAGGTCACTATTGGTAAACCAGCGCACTACAGTATGGCAAAACGAGATGAACGAGGAGGTGAACTAACGTGTATGACATAATGACGAGGTGAACTAATCTGTACAACATAACTGTCACGAGATCGCCATGAGTTAACCAGATAATAATACCGACGTTTGCTTGGCGTATATTTTCTAGGCCACAACAGTCGTACTAACAGAGTAAACACAGCTGCACGGGTTACATCGGGTCAGCCCATGTACACATTTGGTGGTGAGTGAGAAGGAAGGGATACAACGCGTTGGCAGTTCATAACAGTTAAAATCACATATAATTGCCCGCTCAGGATATGGAATGGTTCTGTTTGTCATCTATAGTTCCGGACATCAGACGGAATGGAGGTTTTGACTGTCACCACATGACAGAAATTTGAGGGCTTGTTATTGAAAACAGTGGAACACCTGCCGGACATGAACAACGTCACGTGCACAATGTAAGCTTGTTTGGAAAACCATGATTGGCAGCTTGGTATCGAAACTCTTTGTTGGAACTCGACAGTAACTCTCTAGATTGTTTTGGATGTCTAAACCAGTGATGACAAATCTAACATTGAGGGAGCCAGAGGGGGGATGGATCCCTGACAGGGGATGATCTGCCAATGTGCCACCTGTGTGGGGGCATAAAGGATAACGTCACGTGGCCAACTTTGGTAGTTTGCCATATAAACCCGAGTTGGGACCAACTAGGGGAACTTGAAAATGTGGATTTAGGCAGACATGCTTGTCACTGCAGCAGTTAGAACATCTAACGTGTGAAGGAGATATTTGATTTAGTTTACACGAGCCTGTATGGCTACCATTAGATGTAATTTAGTGTAAACTGCAGTGCTGTAAGGTATAACCTATTATAATATATTCGTTCAAATTAATATAGACTGTGGCCTTGTTAAACTATAGTGTGATGATTAGCACTGTTAGTGGAAAACTAGCTAGAGTAGGATAGTGATATTAGCTCTGCTAGTTAAGAATAGAGTACTGATGGATAATTGGGAGACGGGGAACTTGCCCGCTGGGGTTTTGCACTCTGCATGGGTCTTTCTTTGTCATAGCCTGATTCGGCTCTAGGTGGGTAGCTAACCTGCTCTATGACTAAGTCTAGTTAGCTAAAGATCATTAAGCAAGGCGATAGGCTTACACTCAGCCGAAAGGATCAGTGACTAGTACTATCACCAGATGTGTTGTTTCTATCCTAGGTTCCCTACCAGATCCAAGGAAACTCAACAAGTTTTTGGGAAAGAATCAAATCCCATTCGGAAGAACACCAGTTCAACAATCAATAAAGTTGCATACAGAACGTAACTAAAGCTAGAAGAAAGTTGATTCACCAAAGAGAGTGATGATTACTGATGCACCACACAGCATCAGACAGTAGTAACTAACTGAGAACATTAATTATAATAGTTACCTAGTGTGATATAATCTCGTGTAATAGAACACAAGACATGATACGTGAGGCTAGATAGACACGAGTGAGGATCAATCACATTAACAATTAACATTAATGACTGTGTACACACTACAAAGGACTTGTGCAGTTTTTTTTAAGGAACGATAGGAACGGACATTGTGGAGGGTGCAACCGGTCCATGATTAACTGTTAATACCACCGGTGTCTATTTCGGGTGATCATGAAATTGGATTACCAGAGGTCTACAGAGGCAAAGCAGTATCCGGCAAGATGGTTTCGGCACTGGGTGAGATGTAAATGTTCTGACGTAACGTGCTGTGGTCTATCCTTGCTGGGATCAGCTGACTGGGTTGTGGTCTGAGAGTCCGATTCTACACACTTTATAGAACACGTCACACATTTTCTTCACATACACGTCTCATATACGTTACAGTTTTCTTTTAATAAATTAATCTTTATTAATTTTTAGAAGCAAGAGTTGTTGAGTATGTTGCGTTGGGGAAGTATGAGAGGGAGCATAGTACGACAGTGAGAGAGAGTGATAGGAAAAGGTGTCCATAGGCTGATGGAGTGTGTTGGACGGAAGCTGGTGGATTCTCCAGAATATTGAGAGAGAAAAAAAAAATATTATAATGTGGGTGTCGACTCTCCTCACTCCAGGGACGACACTTTAAAGGAGGACACGACAATAACAACGAAGTGAACTAACCTGTACGACAAAACAACAATATGAACTAACTTGTACGACATAACGACAAAGTGGAATAACCTGTACTACATAACAACAATGTGAACTAACCTGTACAACATAACAACAATGTGAACTAACCTGTACAACATAACGACGAGGTGAACTAACCTGTACAACATAACGACGAGGTGAACTAACCTGTACGACACAACGACAATGTGAACTAACCTGTACGACATAACAACGAGGTGAACTAACCTTACAACATAACAACAATGTGAACTAACCTGTACAACATAACGACGAGATGAACTAAGTGAGTGAACGGGAGAAAAATATATATATATTGCGAAGTTAGTGTGCTGATTACAATGCTACCTTGGATTCAAAGTAACAGTACGCCTTCCCCTTGATTCGACAGTAACAGTATGTGACCACCTTGATTCCACCGAGATATTCTAACTCCACCTGATTCAACATTGACACTCTGACTCCACATTGATTCCACAGTGGCACTCTGACTACTCGATATTGATTCCACATTGGCAGTTTGATTCCATCTTTCTTCTACAGCGAAAATCTGACTTCACAGTTACAATCTAACTCCACAGTTACAATCTGATTCCACAGTGACAATCTGACTCCACAGTGACAATCTAACTCCACAGTTACAATCTAACTCCACAGTTACAATCTGACTCCACAGTTACAATCTGACTCCACAGTTACAATCTGACTCCACAGTTACAATCTGACTCCACAGTTACAATCTGACTCCACATTGATTACACAGTGACAATCTGATTCCACTTTGCTTGACAATCTGACAGGCTTCGAAGTAAAAGGAAACATAATTTATAATATTTTAATTGCCCATTTTCTTGATTTTCCACCTAATTGCTTAGTGTTCCGGCTCACGTTACTGTTGGAAATGGTCAAATAATAGGATGACTTCACTGTTGGTCCTCTGTGGTAGTCTTTTCTTCTGTCTCGTTTCATCCAATAGTTCTTCATTAAGCACGTTTTCCCTCACTCCGACGGCTTGTAGTATCACGTCTGGAAGGACTAATGGACTTTCTAAGTCCCTCTTGTTTTCATATTTCCCTTTGATTAGAAGCAATAACCAAAGTCACACCGCGTGTCTAGTCTGTGGAAGTTTGTAATCAGTGAGAATAGGTTTTCTAACATTTATGGTTAGTTGACTGTAATAACAAAGAATGATTTTTTCCCCCTGACAGTCGAATTTATAGTAGTTGACTATGATCAGACAGAACTGGTGGCATTTCGATGAAAAGGAGGTAAATAAATATCGAGGTAGTAAAGAAATTGGGACTGATAGGGGAGTTATTAGAAAAGACAAAAAGACAGACAAAATATTTGGCAACATTTAAAGACATCATACTCTTAGCTTATTACATCTATACTAGAGGAGCAAAGAGAGCATGAGGAGCTAGGGATTCCACTGGAAAGGAAACATCTAGAGGTTGACAGACTGCAGTCTGTCAGAGTATACCGTAAGAGAGTGAGAGAAAGTATCGGAGAGTCACTGCAGTCGACCATCATTGTGGTGGTGGCTATCGATTGATTGATGGCGAAACGAAGGATAAATCACACACATCAATACACACCTACTAATAAGTACATCAACAATGTGGTTATTTTTTAAAAGGATGAATCACATACACCAATACACACATACTTAAAAGTACATCAAATTTGTGGTTCTTTTAAAAAGAAGACATCATAGAAACCAATAAACACACACTCATATGTACATCAGCCATATAGTTCTTTAAAACAGGATACATCACATACATAAACACACACATATTCATTCACATGTGCATCAAGTAAATGACGCTTAGATGAAACAGGAAACCTTCCAAGGCTTTAGGCGTGATGGGTATATGTTGCTGGCCCCCATATTGTTTATAGACCAATCGGCACTCGATGGAGCATGTGCTCAATATCTCACCGACCGCCTTTACTTCCCAGCACATTGACATGTCCAGAACAGCACATACCACACATGTCATGATTGTAACGCACTCACAGAACAGCACATACCACACATGTCATGATTGTAACGGACTCACAGAACAGCACACACCACACATGTCATGATTGTAACGGACTCACAGAACAGCACACACCATACATATCATGATTGTAACGGACTCACAGAACAGCACACACCATACATGTCATGATTGTAACGGATTCACAGAGCATGCTGAGTAGGGTGAAGAAAGGAATGCTAAGTGCAGAGTGACATGCTTCAAGTAACAAATCAAAGATATGGAGCATCCATCAGATCTTTTCTCCAGGGCAAGCTGGTGAGTCGGGAAACGAACATACGGACAAATTGGCTGGATCTGTACCTCTGGGTGAGGTATTGGTGCACGATAAGCAGATGTGGTCAGGGACCGTTGAGACTGTGAGTAAAGTGTAGGAGAACAGATACACCATCACTGCAGGAGAGAATGGTGCTGCAGGGAGTGACCAGAGGATATGGCCGACACTCAGTTCTTCGAGGCTAGAAGCATACAAAATGAGATTGGAACTGGTACCATTAGTATTGGAACTCTTTGCTACTTGTTGAAGATGAGGACGGAGAGCGTAAGGGAATGTCCTGCGAGTTGTGATTTCGGTTGCTGAGTAAATTCAACTTAACTCGGTTTGTACAATTTTTCTTAGTAAACACCATTACCTAGTTGTTGAAGATGAGGACGGAAGGCGTAAGGGAATTTTCTGCGGGTTGTGATTTCGATTGCTGACTAACTTAGTTTGTACAATTTTTCTTAGTAAAAAACCACCTCTGATTTTTTCCCCCTGCTATTCAGACTAAGTCATTGTTTGGACTTTCTTTTGCAATTATCCTGTCATTCATAAATGTACGAGTAGGTAAACACAATTATCAAGGATACAATCTTTGTTTGGAGTCACTGTAGTGCAGTAGCTAGCACGCTCGCCTGGTGGCTCGGTTGTCACATATATTCAAATTTCCCACGAGATGTAGTTAAAACAAAAACAATGATTTAGGTTATCAGACCAGCCTGCCATGGATACAATGAAATGTTTTGGAAAGTTAAAGCGACTGATCTAATACAGCACATAGCCGATAATGGCTGCAATTTGTTTTCTAATATTACAGCCGGGCTTTCGGCCGTCATCACATCACTACTACTTGCTGTTTCTCTGACAGTCTTGTCTACAGTTGGCGTAGATGATGAACTTGTCTCAGAGACCTCGCCGTCAGGTCGTTGTATTTCTTTAACTGCTGACATGATGAGTAGTATATTGGGTTAAGTAATATGGTAGTTTCACCTTGCTTACCACATCCACATTCCTTTGGAATGATTCATCCGCCTTTTGCAACCTTTTGGCTTGTTTTGGTTTGTAAATGGACACTTTCATCGCACACGGATATTTCCATGAGTGCTTCAGTCTCCTCCTATAGATCGCCTAAGAGTATATCAGCACAGTGCACAAACTCAGTGTCACTAGCGAGGATCCTAGTGTGTGTATATATAACGGAAGCGAATAAAAAACACAATAACATGAAAACTAAAAATAAACATTTAGATAGTTTTACTAATTTTGAAATGTTGCCTGGGAAGCTGTTTATTTTCTATTTTCAGCTGCCGACGGATTTTTACTTGCGCCGAGATTTACTTGCGCCGAGATTTACCTGGACAGAGAAATACTTGCACAGAGATTTACTTGCGCAGAGATTTACTTGCACAGAGTGCACACGGGTCCTCTGAGCTTTTCGCCTTCACCCGAGACGGCCACTTGTACGAACAACTATACCAGCATGACAGAGGCAGTATAGCATCCTTCCTCTGACATTTTTTTGTCAAATTCCAAACATTAAACACCGTTTTTTTTTGGCGCTCGCTCGCTTTGAACTCAAGTGTAGTCCACACACACAACTTCCAGTAGTGATGGACTGAATTTTGCGCGTGTATTACCTTTCCCTATTACCAGTGTCCCTCGCCATCAGGCGAACCCACTACGATTTCAGAGCTATTTGCAATTTACTTCCCCAAGTCAAAGACGATAGATCAACATTTTAGTCCAGCTGTCCGGTGTATGGCTTAAACTCCTTACCTCAGCATCAGCACACAGGATGTTTCAGAACACGCGTTCTTATCCATTCGGCCATGCTGACCTACAAACACCGTTTCTTCTTCTTCGTTCATCCGGAGTTTTTTTTTTTCCGGATGTGATTGCGTTGTGCCTGTTTACAGCAGAGCTGAGTTCTTGCGCCGTTAGGCCGACACATCCGACTTCTGCGGGCATTTGTTGACCGGGTTAACCTTCCCGGGGTTTCTTAGGACGTTTGACTCTCACTGTTGTGGTGTTATCCCCCATCCCAGCTGGTCCATATAGAACAGCCAAAGATCCTGGTCAGCCCTCAAGGGAAGGCAGGGGCAGACCATGGGCATTCCCCGCCATCCAAGGAGGCTTCCATACTTGCAGAGCCGATACACAGCGCTCTGGTACTGGGCTCACCCAAGGAATCGTCACGTCCTGCACATGGCTGCTTAGCCTCCCTTCCGTATATTGGGCCTTCCGTTCACCATAGGCTGTTCTTCCGGAAACCAGAAGTATGCAGTCTGCAGATGACATCCACACAGTGAGCTTTCGATTCGGACTTTCCATGTAATGGATTTGCTATCCAAGCAATATTCCATTTCGTGCCACTAGGACACTTTTCCACCTTTTATGAAGTCCACACAGTGGGCTTTTGATTCGGACTTTCCACGTAATGGATTTGCTATCCAAGCAATATTCCATTTCGTGCCACTAGGACACTTTTCCACCTTTTATGAAGCCCACACAGCGAGCTTTCGATTTGGACTTTCCACATAATGGATTTGCTATCCAAGCAATATTCCATTTCATGCCTCTGGGTCTTCATGCACCTTTAAATGTCAACCTGTATGTAGTTAAAGTAAGCTGCGGTCAACTTGAGCTTGTTGATATCTCCATAGAGCTTGTCCTCAAATGAAGCAGGTGTGGGCCAAAATATCTTTCTCTGTTCTGCATACGTTGGGCAATCCTGCAGCAAATGTTTTGCTGTCATTTTTTCCAGTTCTACAATTACATTCATCGGTATCTCCTATCTTTAGTTTATTGAACAAGTGGTATTTCAGCCTGTTATGTCCTGTGCGGAGTCTGAAGATTGCTACTTGTTCTCTTCGGTCGAGTTTGTAATATGCATCATCCTTCTGATGGCCTGGATGCTCTGATTCCCATTTGGTTCTATAAGTGCTTTTTATCAACCTCTTTGCCTCATTATAGGTTATGTCTATGTCAGGCTGTGGTAGTCGTCCGCCCTCTTTTGCCAGTCTGTCAGCCTCTTCGTTTCCAGGTATACTGCAATGTGATGGGATCCACTGTATTACAACTTTTTTGGATTTCTGGCATAGACCATGGAGTGCTGCTCTTAGGTCAGTTAGTTCTGTGCTGTTATTGCTCTTCAGTATTGAGACAGCTGACTTTGCATCTGTGAATATAGCTATTTGCTTCTCTTTATTTTCCTCCATCAGGAGCATTTCTGCTGCAGTTTTCAAAGCCTCTACCTCCGCTTTGAAGTTACTTGAAAATTTTCCAGTTGCCATTGAATGTGTTTTTTTCACTCCATTTTTTAAATTTAGGAGAATTCCTCCTCCTCCATTCTCTATTGAATTTTTGGCTGATCCATCTGTATATGCATGGGTCCAATTCCTGCTTGGGTAATGTTCTTTTATGTAGTTTAGGGTTATTTCTCTTCTTTCGGTTTCATGCTGAGTGTTCTTTTTCTCAATACCAGGAATGTTTTCTATCATCTCAGGCAGTTGCTGCTGTCTCCAAGCTGGGAACTTGTGTGCATTGTGTATGGGCTTGACTGTTGATATGTTAAGTATAGGATCTGCCCTAATCCTTCGTTTTGCAGTTTCTACAAAGTTGCTACGCTTCAGTCTTCCCTTTCCAAAACCATTAAATCTGTTGTACATAGGGTGGTCTGTCAATCTTCTAAATTGTTCTGCTTGTTGCTGGGCTCTGCTATCTCTTCTATCCTGCATTGGTTGTAAACAAGTGATCTTTTCTAGTTCATTAATAGGCGTTGTCTTCAGGCTTCCAGTTATGATTCGCATTCCTTGGTTTTGGACTCTACTTATTTTGTTAAAGTTTGACTTAGCTGCTGTTGCCCAAGCTGCAATGCCATATTCCAGTACTGGCCTCACCCGTCCAGTATATAACTTCTTGAGAACTTTCTCATCTGCTCCCCACGTTTCTACCAGCAAGCTTTTTCATGATTGCCATTCTCTGCCTTGCTCTTGTTCGATTTTTCTCAACCTGTGTCTTCCATGTCAGGCGACGATCAAAGGTGACTCCTAGATAGTTTGGATTTTCTTCATGGCGCAATATTTTTCCATTCAATACCAGCTTAGGTTGCTGAGTTTTAGTTGAAAGGGAGAACACTGTGCATGTTGTTTTCTCCTCACTTATCTTCACCAGCCATGATTTTGACCAGTCCTCTAGCGCTAATAAGGTTTGCTGTATTCTGCTGTTAGCTGTACTAATATATTCTTCAGATGTCCATATGGCTAGGTCATCTGCAAAGGAGGATGTGTGTACTCTGGCTGGAAAATTTTCTGTGATGTCATTTATATATGCTAGGAATAATGTTGGTGACAGAACTCCTCCTTGGGGGACACCTTGCTCCAGCAGCATCATTTTGCTTGTTTGTCCTTGTACTTTTGTCCTGGCAGTTCTGTTCTCAAGGTAGTGGCTGATCCATTTATACATTTTTCCACAAACATGCATGTTTTGCAGTTTTACTTTCAGTCCTTCCTTCCATACTTTATCAAATGCTTTTTCTAAATCTATCCAGACCGCTAGTGTGTGCTTTTTCTCTTGGAAGGCATCCTCTATTTCCTGAACTATATAGGTTATTTGATCTTCAGTGGATCTGTACTTTCTGAATCCTGCTTGGTGAGGTGTTAAGACACAAAGGAGGAGTTCTAATACTTACACGAAATACAATACCTTGCAGCGAAGTATCTGTGATCTCTGACAACCAAACGGAAATTATAGGTGTTGATATAATGATAAAGGACGTGAAAATAAGAATCTACAATCTGTATAGCCCAGCAAATAAGGACCTTACACTCTCAAACATGAAAATAACTGACACAAACTGCATTATTGTCGGAGACTTTAATAGCCGTTCAGAAAGATGGGGATACCCAGATACTGACAAAAGAGGAGAGGAATTGGAGGACTGGGAAATAGACTCAAATCTCCATCTACTCAACAAAGAGGATGACACACCGAGCTTCTACTCCAGAAGATGGCTTACCACTTCTACTCCAGACTTAGCTTTCTGCACAGGAGGCATCCTCCACAAAATCGATCGCCATGTGCTGGACCAATTAGCAGGTAGTGACCACAGACCAATCAAGCTTGTAATGAATATGGAGTATGTTCCACAGGAGCAAAAGCCCTTGCCCCGCTGGAATTACAAACGAGCAGATTGGGACAGATTTGCCATACTAACAGACAAATATTGTGAAAACATAAATACACGATATGGCAACATAAAGCAAATGGTGGAAAGTCTAAACAGAGCGATAATACAGGCAGCCACTGAGTCCATTCCTAGAGGAGCGAGGAAAAATTACAAACCATACTGGACTGAAGAACTACAAAGTTTGGAGGACAAAGTTGAAGATGCCAGGAAGACAGCAGAGAGAGAACAAACAATTGAAGCGAATATCTCTCTCAAAGCCATCTCAGCAAAATATAAAAGAACAGTAAATCAAACAACAAGAGATTGTTGGAGGGAAAAAACAGAAAACCTGAATTTTGACAGGGATGGAAACAAACTATGGAAACTAGTGAAAGCCATGAACAATGAAGGACCTAGAAACAAAAAATAACAATTAAACAAGGAAATGCCTTGCTTACAGGAATAAAGGCTTCAAATGCACTAATGGAACACTATGCAAATGCAAACCACATTGATATTACAACCGAACAGAAGAAAGCAATCAAAGACAAACAGATACATCATAGAAATACAGAGACAGCAGCAGAATATATGATGGCAAATCTAACAATGGAAGAAATGGAACAGGCAATGAATACCCTAAAAAAGAAGAAATCACCAGGAAAGGATGGAATCACAAATGAAATGCTAATAGGACTAGGCACCAAGGCAAAGAAGAAACTACTAGCAGTCCTAAATAACAGCTGGAAGAGAGGAATAGTCCCACAGGCATGGAAGGAAGCTATACTAATACCAGTCCCAAAGAAAGGAAAAGACCTGGAAGAACCAAATGGCTATCGACCTATCAAACACCGTTTAACAAACCTGATTTGCTTCAGCAAGTGAGAGAGAGAGAGAGAGAGAGAGAGAGAGAGAGAGAGAGAGAGAGAGAGAGAGAGAGAGAGAGAGAGAGAGAGAGAGAGAGAGCTTCCTTTGAAATTGCTAAGGTAAGCTTGTTCCATTCTGTGTGATGATCTAGCTAAAAGCAAAGCGCACGTCAGAGGTTTTCACTGATCCCGGAGAATACTCGGTGTCCAGAGCTGGATTGGCCTTGGTGTATTTCTCTCTCTACCAAATGGAGTTTCACAACTCGATGTTCACTTCATCGAGAACATGTTCCACAATCAAAAACATCAGCCGACAGTCTCGGTAGATTTGGACAAGAAGTAACAACAGAAAGAAATGGGAATCAGAGAATTTAGACCTTTAGAAGGTGATGCATCTTACCTGCCCCTACGAAGTGAACAAACAGTTCTCTTCAGACTCCACGGAGGAGGACTAAGATACTGTCCATTCAATAGCGAATGGTATTAGAGACAGAAAAATGCAATTTTGGAACTGATAAAGTGACAGCTAGACATTTGTGGAACTGATAAAATGACAGCTATGCATTTGTTGCCAAAATGTCAACTATATGCAAAGGGGAGAGAATACTTTTGGTAGACATCAATTACATAACAGAACAATCTCTATGGAAATATAAAGTTTGCTGCTGTTTTCTTTACAGTATAGCGAGGGTAATATCTGAAGGTGTGTAAAGAAGAAGAAGAAGAAGAAGAAGAAGAAGAGAAGAAGAAGAGGAAGAAGAGAAGAAGAGAAGAAGAAGAAGAAGAAGAAGAGAAGAAGAAGAGAAGAAGAAGAAGGAGAAGGAGGAGAAAGAGGCAAAGGGGCAGCGGTAGCAGAAGAAGTATAAGGAAAGAAGAAGAAGCAGACGGAAAAGAAGGAGAGAAGAAGGAAAAGCAGCAGCAGCAGAAGAAGAATGAGAAGGAGGAGGATGAGCAACAGCAGCAGCAGCAGCAGAAGAAGAAGAAGAAGAAGAAGAAGAAGAAGAAGATGAAGAAGAAGAAGAAGAAGAAGAAGAAGAAGAAGAAGAAGAAGAAGAAGAAGAAGAAGAAGAAGAAGAAGAAGAAGAAGAAGAAGAAGAAGAAGAAGAAGAAGAAGAAGAAGAAGAAGAAGAAGAAGAAAAAGAAGAAGAAGAAGAAGAAAAAGAAAAAAGAAGAAGAAGAAGAAGAAGAAGAAGAAGAAGAAGAAGACAGCGAAGAAGACTAATGTAAGAAAACAATGCGGAAACGTTGACTCGTCTTGCCCTGACCCCATCCCGTCCTACCGTGCGAGCAAACACAGTCGTCTTGGTCGATATCGTGACAATATATTAATACTGGTTTTTGTTTTATTTTAATTATGCTCTCCCTTTAAACCCCCGTGACGTGTGCCTACAATGTTAAAAAGACGCGTTCAGTCCATTGTGATCTGTGATCGATACACTTGGACATGGTTATGACCACGTCATTCGTTATTTTACAAGGCAGATATTGCTAATAAGGAAAGTAAAGTAAAGGAACCCTAGTGACGACTTTAGACGTATGTGGTATATGGTCCTAGCCCTATTAGTTTAGTTTAGTTTAGTTTAGTCGACGGATCAACATCATGGCACACGGGTGTAACCCATAAGTGCTCCGTTCTACTCCTATGTCAAACCTGAGTCTGGAGAATCTCAGCTTAGTGCACGAACTCCGTAGCACCGGCGAGGATCCTGAAAATACTTTGGGTTGATTTTTAACTCGAAAATTTTTTAAATTTCCTAGCCCTATTGTTTACGACCAATCGGCACTAAATGATTTATCTTATCATTAGAACCCAGGCCGCTTATGCTTTTCATCGACACCTGTTCTCATCGTCCGCTAAGAGAGGGAACGACTGGCTACCTATCCATGCTTGTGTTCAGGCGTACAAAATGGGATGGTTCTAGCACATCAAAGACCCATAAAGTTTCTGTATACGAACTTGTTTATTTCCTGACTTCTTAGACCATTTTCTCGTACACAATGTTAGGCTTGAGAGCCCAGGTAAATGAAGAAACAAAACATTCCCGACCTCGAAACGTTTTCGAACAAATAACCGCCATGCCGGGGCAGAAAGCGTCTCGTAGCCACTATGTATCGCCCTCTTCCCCCTCCCTACAACAATTAGTACAATAATCAGTATTGTATATTCCCATTAGTGGCACATCTACAACTGTACGGAGTTCGTGCTTTGTGCGACGCTTTCGGCAGACCACCATGTGGAAAGAGACAGTCATATGAGAACAAACCCGGTGCAATGAAGGCGTCCTCTTGCCTGTTAAACTATTTTAAACTCTTTAAACTCATGCATCTATTATTTAGCTGTGATGCATCCCCATATATGAATGACGACTGGTGGTGCATATTTGTCGTTCAATGTTTGCGAGGAGTTGGAAGTTTTCCACCATGACACAAATATCTCGATTAGATTATGTTGGGTTTATGTACCAGTTGTCGTCTCATCTGGTGTTCCTAAAGCTCCCTGAAGGAAACAGCATCATAAGACGTCGTGGGACCACAATTACTCCGGGCCTCACCAAGTGCGCGACTCTGTCCAGACATAAAAAACCTCATCAAGACAGTAACGAACGCAATCAACCCATCAGAAGCCGGGAAGCTGACAACAAACAGCCCAAAGTAGGAAAGACAAACTAAAAGCTACACCATAAACACCCCTACATAGCCAAGTCAAAAACTCGAAGGCTGAAAGGGGGTACTCGTACCTAAAATTGGATTGGATTGGGTTTATGTATCAAATTTGTTTGTCCATCAAGAATGATGATGACCATTAATTTCATTCAGTGGGGTTGACAGTATGGAGCCGTGAGTTCTAAGATGGCTGATAAGGCCTATTTTGGCTCAAAATGTTCTTTGACAATGTGGGCAAAGAATGCTTGACGTTCCAGGAGGAGGATCTCCTGCAGTGGTTTTTCTGTCCAGCCTTTTCTTCACAGCTCTTGCAGTCCTGGTTGCTTCACAAGTGACTGCACCCTTATGTAATGATGTACGCCACGAATTACGGTCTTTAGCAGCAAGTCTCACAGGTGTCAAGATGAATTCCAAAAGCTTTCAGTGAGATTTTCAGAGTGTCTTTAAAGCGTTTCCTCTGGCCGTCTTGGGAGCGTTTACCATAACGCAGCTAGCCGTAAAACAAATTCGTTTAGGGAGCCTGTGATCTGGCATGCGAGTCAAGTGACCAGCCCAGCGAATCTGATTCTTCATGAGTATAGTGTGGATACTGGGCATGGACACTCTTTCTAGAACTTCAGTGTCAGGGATCTTGTTTTGCCATTTAATCTTCAATAGTTTCCTAAGGCAGACTGTGTGGAAGTGGTTTAATTTTCTAGCATGTCGCTGATAAAAAGACCATGTTTCACAAGCATATAGCAGTGTGGATAATACAACTGCTTTATAGACATTCAGCTTTGCCTGCAGGCTTATTCCATTTCTGTCCGACACATTCTTGTACAGTCTGCAAATGCCGCGCTGGCCTTGGAGATTCTTGCATTCACTTCGTCATCAGTTGTGGCAGCTTGTGACACAGTGCTGCCAAGATTGGTGAACTTGTCCATAACACTTAGCCTGTCACCGTTCACCTTGATATTCGGCACGGTGTGATTATGCCCTGGAGCTGGCTGGTACATAACTACAGTCTTCTCCAGGTTGATATTGAGCCCAAAGTTGGCACAAGCATATGAGAAAGCTGAAACATTGTGTTCCGTGTCTGCCTCTGAGTTGGCATATAGAGCACAATCACCAGCAAACAGCTGTTCTCTGACGGTGTCGATGTTAGTTTTGGTTTTGGCTTTCAGCCTTCTGAGATTGAACAACTTTCCATCCATGCGATAGTTGATGTCTATTCCAATGTCATTGTTCTCGAAGGCATTCGTCGGCATAATTGAAAACAGTGTTGGTGCCAGGACACATCCTTGTTTCACTCCATTGGTGACAGGAAAGGGCTCAGACAATTCACTATTTTCCTGTACTCTTGCCTGCATACCATTATGAAATAGCCGCACTATTTGGACAATCTTTTGTGGACAGCCATATTTCGCCATAATCTTCCACAGTCCTTCTCTGCTGACTGTATCAAAAGCCTTGGTAAGGTCAATGAAAGTGGAGAACATTTCAGAGTTCTATTCCTGACATTTCTCTTGCAGCTTCCTTGCAGCGGAAATCATGTCAACAGTACCTCGTTCTTTTCTGAAGCCACATTGACTCTCAGGGAGAAGACCTTGATATAGATAGTCTATGAGGCGATTAAGAAGAATTCTGGCGAGTATCTTACCTGCGATTGAGAGCAAGAAGATAACTCGGTGATTGTCACAGGATTGGCGGTTTCCTTTGCGTTTGTAAAGGTAGACTATTGACGCGTCCTTAAAATCTTGTGGCATGGTCTCGTTCACCTATATGTTTGTAAAGACTTCGTGAAGCTGCTCTATTAATTAGGACCGTCCCACCTGCCTTGTATATCTCTGCTGGGATGGAGTCAGGACCAGACGCCTTTCCACTATGGTTGGCAGGTCATCAAGTGCATCATTAGTGGGAACTTGAGGAAAGCAGTTGATGGTTTCATCATCGAAGAAGGAAGTTGCATTTAAGATGTTGCTGAAATGCTCTGCCCAGCGTTGAAGGATTTCTTTCTTATCGGTGACCAATGTTCCCCCATATGCACTGAGGAGGGGAACTACGCCTGGTGATGTAGGACCATAGACCGCTTTCAGTGAGTCGTAGACGTTTTTCATATCATGCCTGTCAGAAAAGCCATGAATTTCATCAGCTTTGTTGCTCAGCCAGGAGTCCCGCATGTGCCGAAGTTTCTGCTGAACTATTCTCCGAAAGTTATTGAAGGCATCTTTTTTTTTTTTAATGTTGACTTCGGGTCATTCAAATGTTCCTTGAAGAGAAGTATCGAATGTGTATCTATGTATCCTACGTATAATACAAGTATAGAATAAGGATAAGTATAAGGATAAGTATAGTATAAGGTATAGAATAAAGAATACCTATGTATCGAATACAAAGTGGGTGACGGCTGCCGAGCTGATACTGGAATCCGAATGAACACTAAATATAACTTGAAAGCACGAAGAAAGGCCTGTCGAAGATAGGAAAACCACAAACACAAAAACAAGGCAATGTTTCGACCAAAGTTTTCATGAAAGTAACAGTTATTTGCTGCAGGAGACTGATCATCTATGGATTTGTCCGGAAAGCTATGACGTGGATCCAAAGTCGTAATCTTTGTAAAAATCTTTGATCGAAACTCTCGCTGGTATCTGTAGTGATTTTCTTTTCGTCGAGTTTTCCAGTTATATTATTTACAATCTTAGAGTGTGTAGTATACTTTAGCTCAGTGGCGAGGGGGCTAAGGCAGTTCGCAATCTCGCATACCTGGGTTCGAAATACAGCTGCGGGATATTAGGCAGCAGACCTAATTGCGTTAGTTTTTTTACGAAATGGTATGGGTGCCGGTTGTTCAGAAAGCAATGACAAACTACTGAACGAATTCTTGAATAGTACATCAACAGCAGCTGAAAAATGGTGGTGTTGACTGCAACGTCCTGTAAGGGATATAAAAAACAAACAAACTTTAAGTATAATCTAAATGGGCGCCTTGGTGTAAAGGTTATGATGTCGACAATTGCATGAGCATGGTGGAATAGAGTGCAGGAATATGATGTTCTAACGCTTCATACACCCACAGTAGGTTTCAGCTTGAGTTGAGTTGAGTTGAGCATGGTATCGTATTGTCATCATCATCATTGACATAAGCCTGGGTCACTGACATTGAGTTGAGTGACCGGGCATGAGAAAGAATGGAGATGAAAGTGGGAGACAGTAAAGTGACTGACCTGGCTATGAGTAAACAGCCAGTCCTTAGAAATAATGGGAAGGGTGAGTGTGGACCCCAGGGGATGGGGCGAAAGACAGTTGTGTGTTGTGTGAAGTCAAGGGACTTCAGGGGAGTTGATGTGTAGATGCCGAACTGATCGGTAGTCTGAGGGAGAGAAGAGACCGACTGCGGGTCAGGTCGTTTAAGAGAGAGCTCCGTGTTGTGTTGTTCTTCGAGTTGTGAAGACAGGCCTGAACCCAGAGTGGGTTCTGTATTGAGTGTAGGCCTAAACCCAGAGTGGGTTCTATAGTTGAGCAGTGGCTCCAACCCAATGTGTGGGTTGTATTGTGGGAGACCCAGCCGTGGATAGTAGCTGGATTACCTGTCTTGTGGATTGAGATTAGAAGCCGGCCGTGAGAAGGCATTGATGTGTGCTGGTTAAATTGTGAGGATATTTATATTCTATGGATTACGTTATGTTTCTGGATGTATAAACCTGTTCCGTTTGTCCGTCTTATTTCTGTAATAAAGGATTATGTGCGCCAACGGAATCTTGTTTAATGCCTGGTGAATATGCACTGCGGGGGTGAGTTGGATTAAGAGTCAGTTAGATATCTCAAGTGACACACCATGAACATCGTTACCTAGACAACGACCATCACACAAAAACTTATCATCAATATCATGAACAGTATCATCGTAAGAACTTCGTGATATTATCATCAAGAAAAACGTGTGACAATCATCCAGCTCCTTGCCGGCCTCAAATTTACGATCACAATTATAATTATTACTCCACAATTACGATCTCCGATGATATGGATCAATTCGTATGTTGACTTCTTTCTGTGCCATGACACAAGACTGTCAAGAATCTTTTACCTTCCTCTATCTCTCTTGCCGCAAATCTCTCCGGCTGTCACAACATGTTTCAGTTTTTGTTTTCTCATAGTGCGATATTATATATATATATATTCTTGGTATTAAGTGGCAAGACAAAATCACAAATACTGAAGTATTGGAAAGATCAGGTTGTGTGACAGTTTATTCCATGCTCAGTCTTCGTAGACTTAGATGGATAGGACATCTTAGGAGGATGGATGA
The DNA here is from genome assembly GCA_014155875.1 of Cepaea nemoralis. Classification (NCBI taxonomy): domain Eukaryota; kingdom Metazoa; phylum Mollusca; class Gastropoda; order Stylommatophora; family Helicidae; genus Cepaea; species Cepaea nemoralis. The sequence goes on along the minus strand of JACEFZ010027511.1, from coordinate 1,915 downwards.
TGGTAGAATACCAAAGGATATCTTTTTTGGTGAATTACAGATGGGTAAGAGATCTCAGGGTCGACCTCTACTACGATACAAAGATGTGTGTAAGCGGGACATGATTGATACAGGCATTGATAATGCACATTGGGAGCAAGTCGCCGCTGAACGTGTTGCATGGAGGGCAAATATCAGAAATGGAATAAAGTCAAAGGAGAAAATTATTGCAGAAAAGTCACACACCAAGCGTTTGAGACGTAAGATGGTGCATGATGGTGGAAATGACCACGTGTTCACATGCACCCACTGTGAACGGACATTTACAGCGCAAATTGGCCTTATCAGTCACACTCGCTACCGCCATAGTTAAAAGTTATTATGCCTTTTTAAAGCACAAACTATCGTCTGTCAAGACGGCAAGGTGCCAATGAATGAATGAATATATATATATATATATATATATATATATATATATATATATATATATATATATATATATATATATATATATATATATATATATATATATATATATATTATAATGACATATCTTGTTTACATTAGTGTAGATCAGTTGACTGTTTCGCCATCATCATGATAAATTGCAATATATTCTCTTTCAGGAGCACAATTCCTGGACTGGCAGGGGCACGCAAGGTCTTCTATTGCTGTTGCTTCCATTACAGGAGCTAAAGATGAACGACTTAGCACCCGTGCCCGTAGTGTAAATAGCCATGCGTGTATCATGATGGGGCCACGCAGCATCATCATCGTCGGGTTTATTATCATCATCATGGTAATCATCATCATCACCACCATTATCATCATAATCATTGTCACCATCGTCATCTACAAAAGCCGAAATGAGTTCGCTTGATGAGTAACACGTGTATGGACTACGCTCGAGTACAAAGCGAGCGAACCTATAAAGCATCTTCATGTGCTCAGCTGGAGTGACTCTCCACAGATCTCGAGCGTTCGTCTTCTAGATGAACTCTGCAGACGATATTCCTCCATGCCACCGTCTCGGACCAGCCAGCATTATTTCTTCCGCTGCCTCTTATTTAACTGCTACTTCCAGTCGCCACCATGTTTGCCAATGCCTTTCTTCTCATTATATAACCATTCTTATTACATGACCCTATGATAAAATAACGCTGTTTATCTCTTTCTGGTAGTAATCTATAGTGTTCTATTTTTATTAGTCTCTTCCAGGCGATCCTTGCTAGCTGCTCTGGAAGTTAAAGGTATTCGCAAAAATCGAAACCTTAAAAGTATTATTCGGCGAGAACAGTAAAGGTTTGTTTTGCACGCACCTAACCCTACACAAAACATTCTAACCTTTCCAAGATGTAAAGATATCGTTTATTGCCAGTGCACTAGCCTGCCAGCCTGGTAATGCTGGATTCAAATAACAAAAGGTGAGCTTCGATTTTTATATTCTTTTCGTGACCACATAGCTTCGTAACCTGACTACCAGACAAGTTTCTGGGAGGAGGGGGGGGGGGGGGGAAAGGGGGGGGGAGGGGGGCAGTAAATTGGAGAACATCATGGTGACTGGAAAGATCAGTGGGCAAATATGCTTAGGAAGGTAAAGAGAAATGATGCTGGACGGACTGAGACGGTGGCATGGAGGAATATCAGCGAAGTTGACCCAAAACAGCACGGACCGAGATCTGCAGAGAGACATGAACGCTGCGTTAAATGGCAGGGCACTTGATGCTGATGGCGAAACTGGTCGTGATACTGACAACCTTACAAGACTGGTCAAGAAAATAAGAGCCAGATACAATATCCCGAAAACATCACAATGGCACAAAAACAGAAATCTTCACCTTCTCCGAGATGTAATGATAACGAAAAAACAAGCGCTGACATCTCGGCTATTCCTCGACAATGATGCTAGTTACTCGTGTAATGCCCCGTGTCTATT